>ML808947.1:527140-560464 GCA_009831015.1 Picea engelmannii | reverse complement strand
ACATCAATCAAGTGCTCATCTGGAATATCGGTTACCTTTATATTCAATCTTTGGAAGCTCTCAATGTGCTCGGTAACTGAACCCTTTTGCTTGAGATTTATCAATTGGCTAAAGAAGGTATTGCTCCTTGTATCCTCATAGTGCGCTATCATTTCTTCCATGAAAATTGTCCAAGTGACGAGTGATTTGCGAGAACAAAGCCATCGATACCATACAAATTGATTAGGTTCTAAATATAAAGAAACAATTCATACCTGTTGTGTATGTGGCACATTATGGAGATCAAAGAATTGCTCTATCTAAAGTATCCATGTGATTGGGTCCTTGCCATCAAACTTCCTCATATCAATCTTAGGAACGTGGTTGGTCTTCAAACCAAAGTTTGAGTTTCTCCATTCTTGATTCACCTTCCTTGTGTCCTCATCATGAATTTCATGGGATGAATTTTCACTTTCAGGTGTCTTCTCTATTACAAAAATTTTCAATACTTCCATGATCTCCTCTTTTAAACCATCCATCTTTGCCTCCAACTTAGCTTCCATCTCTTGTAGTTCATATTTTGTTACTATCTTATTTTGTAAATCATTTATGTCCCTACGCATTTTTTCACCTTCATCAAGAGTCCAAGTAAGATTGTCTGGAGGCTTATTTGGTGTAGAAGTTCCCTTTTTGGGTGGCATGTTGGCCAAGTATCACTTTTGAACCTTGATTTTGAGGTGGTTCTACTAGACAATATTTCTTCTGTTGTATCTCCCAAGTTTCAGACCTTCTGGGTATGAATCTTTCTTTTATGTAGTTTTTTGATATTTCTTCTCTGCAATGCCACAGGTGTGATCAAAATTGGATGTGCCAAGTGGAATTTACGATAACTTCCCCACAACTTGACGATTTTTGGCCTTTCCAGGAGATCTCACTTGTATAGCATGCCCCGCACAAAATAATTGATATAAAATTATGAAACTCACACCAAAAATACCACAGACTGTCAACGATCTAATGAAACTAGTCCCACTCAATGTGGATACTCTAGGAAGAATTTATGATTGTTTTACCTGGAACACCTTCTTGAGACTAGTCAATAGGACTAGTCATATACCCTATCTTACATAGGGTGTATATACAAATTTAAGATGACCCAGAAGCTGAAATTTTTACCACAGATACCTTACTAATTTATGTAAATATCCTCCAGATTTCAGGGTCTGAAACATTACATAAAAAAAATTATAGCAAAAATTCCGCAATGACTTAGTTTAGGATGATTCCACAACCCTATCTTGTACAGGCTGTATCTCCGAAAGTATAAGGCCTCATGAGATGAATTTTGAACCCAATGTACCTTTCTCTGTCTGGTAAATATCCTCCAAGCCGTTCCTTCTGAAACATTGTATAAAAAAATTTATAGCGAAAATTCCAAGGTGTCTCAGATGTAGCAGCGAAACCCCAAGACCTTGAGCTCTGATACCACATGTTAAGAACCAAATATCAATATAGCATAGAAAATCCTTAGAAAAAGTACTCAATGCCTTGAAAAAGAGACAATTTCATATAATAAGCCTCTTCAAGGGGGCTTCCTCCTTTTACCCCACTTTAAATGTTCAAGTACAAGATGTTTCAAAATGAAAATGTCTCCTTGGTATATATAGGAGACTAGGAGGTACAATTACAACTAATGGCCTAAAGCCGACATAAATAAAATAACATTACTAATATAATATTCCCCAATTAAGGGGTAATGAACCAATATTAGGGCTTAACAAGACAAAAGAGCTTAAAGTGTACTCTGTGTATGACAGACAGTCAACACAATGTTGTCGAGGAGACGAGGAGAGCAACCTTTAGCCAATCGAGATGTAGAAAGGGAGATGCGAGAACTTCATGCAATATTAGAGGTGATGGAGATAGTGCAAAGATGAGAACCTGACATTGGAGACGTCAGTGATGCAGAGAGAGAAGAAGCTATGGGAGAGAATGTCGTCGAAGAAGCTGCAAGAGAGGAGGTTTCCGAGGAATGCTTACTGAGAGCAGTTGCTATATTGGGAGGCAGAACCAAGATAAATGTCCCAATGTACGAACGAAATTTAGATGTTGAGGAGCTACTGGATTGGATAAGATCCATGAACAAGCATTTCGACTATGAAGATGTCGATGAAGAGAGAAAGGTGAAGCAGGCTGTAACCAGGCTCAAGGAACATGCAACACTGTGGTGAGATGAACTACAGGTTGAGAGGAGAAGAAAAGGGAAACAAAATATAAAGAGTTTGCAAAGAATGGTAGCCAATTTGAAGGATAAGTTCATTCCCAAAGATTATCAAATCAATCCATTCAAGAAGATGCAAAACTTGAGACAGAAAGGGATGACAGTTAAGGAGTACACAAAGGAGTTCTATAGACTGAACATCAGAACTGGGCTAAGGGAGAGAGATGAAGAAATTTTTTCCAGATATATAAATGGCCTGAGATATGAAATCCAGGATGAACTCAGCATGATGTCAGTAAGGACAGTGGAGGACGCTTATCAGTTTGCACTGAAGGCAGAGGAGAAGTTGGCCAAAAAAAAAATCCAGCGAGGAAGAGGTAAAATCCCAGCCCCAAACATAGGTAGGGGAGTTACCCATGGCAGAGCACATAAGCCTAAGGACAAGGCTAAGAAACCACATAATCACTCAGAAAGAGGAGGAAGTTCCTGAGAAAGACAGGGTGGTGGAAGAAATTCTTCTAGAGGAAGAGGAAGAATAGGAGGAGGAGAAGTAAGATGTTATGCCTGTGGAAAAATAGGACACATTTCTTGGGAATGTCCTGAGAAAAATAAATAAGGAGGAGGTGAAGCTCACATTTCAGAAGCATAGAGAATTGAGATGTTGAAGGGGAAGAAGCAGAGGATGGAGCATCCCTGATGTTGAGGAAGGTTCTCTTAAAACCAGAGACATAAGTTGAAAAGCCAGTGCAGAGGAACCGTCTCTTTAGAACAACTTGCAAGACTAAAGACAGAGTATGAAAGGTGACAATTGACAGTGGGAGCACTGATAACTTAGTATCCACAGAGATGGTGGAGAAATTGGAGATGGAGACAACTGCACATATGAGGCCATACAAAGTCTCATGGTTGCAGACATGACACCATGTAATGGTTACTAAACAATGCTTGGTTGAAATTAAGATAGGAGGATATAGAGATAAAATCCTATGTGATGTAATTCCCATGGATTTATGCCATATTTTGTTGGGAAGACCATGGCAGTTTGATAGGAACGTCATTCATGATGGGAGGAAAAATACGTACACCCTAGAGAAGAATGGTAGAACACACATGTTGTTGCCAATAGAGGAGAAGAAAGTGAAAGAGGAAGCCAACACAAGCATACTTCTCATGAGTGGGAAGGAACTTCTGAAAGAAGTCAAGGAAGAATAGGAGATGCAGTTCATTGTGGTGAGAAAACCCAGAGTCATCCTTACAAGTATATCGATGGATGATTTGCCTGAAGAAGTTCAGGAATTGCTAGAAACTTTTGCTAACATGGTGGTGGATGAGCTGCCTAACTCATTGCCACCCATCATAAGTATTAGCCACCATATTGACTTGATACCAGGAGAAAGTCTGCCAAACAAAGCAACATACAGTTTGACACTTCGAGAGAATGAGGAAGTGAAGAACCAAGTCTAGGAGTTGTTAGACAAGGGTTTGGTCAAAGAGAGCTTGAGTCCATGTGCAATACCAACTATATTGAGTCCAAACAAATATGGAGGATGGAGAATGTGTACAGACTCAAGAGCTATTAAAAATATCACCATCAATTATAGTTTCCCTTTACCATGAATGGATGATTTAATGGACTGCTTAAGTGGAGCAAATTTCTTTTCCAAAATAGATTTGAAAAGTGGATATCACCAGATCAGGATGAGGGAAGGTGATGAGTTGAAGACAACATTTAAGACAAATGAAGGTTTGTATGAGTGGCTTATTCCATTTGGCTTAACAAATGCCCCGAGTACTTTTATGAGGCTAATGAATGTAATATTGAAAGATTTCATTGGCAAGTTTGTGGTTGTGTATCTGGATGATATACTGATCTTTAATCGGAAAAAAGAGGAGCATTTGAGGCACCTGACACTAGTGATGAGGAGACTACAACAACAGAAGTTGTTGATAAATCTGAAGAGGTCCTCTTTTATGAAGACATAACTCATTTACTTGGGTTTTGTGATCTCTTCAAATGAACTGAAGATGGATCTAGAGAAGGTGAAAGTGATCAAAGAATGGTCGTCACCAAGGAGTATGTTTGAGGTGAGGAGCTTTCATGGATTAGCAAGCTTCTATACGAAGTTCATCAGAGACTTCAGTGGAATTTGTGCGCCAATGATGGATATAGTGAAGAAGCGGAAAAAGTCTTTTAAATGGACAGAGGAGGTCGAGAGGAGCTTCAATGTACTGAAGGAGAAAATCACAGAACGACCAATTCTGGTCTTACCAAATTTTGAAAAGACATTTCAGGTGAGATGTGATGCAAGTGGAGTTCCAATAGGAGCAGTTTTGAGTCAGGATAATAGACATGTTGCCTATTTCAGTGAGACGCTGAATGATACCAAGAGAAAATACTCCACGCATAATAAGGAGTTTTATGCCATAATTCAACCCTTGAAGAAATGGAGACATTATCTTGTCCCACAGGAATTTGTCTTGTATAGCGATAACCAAGCTTTACAATTCATAACTAGGCAGGAAAAATTGAATCAGAGGCATGCAAAATGGGTTGAGTTTATGCATAATTTTACTTTTGTCATAAAACATATCGCTAGGAATGCTAACAAAGTTGTTGATGCATTAAGCAGGAGATGTTTGATTATGCGGGAATTCCAGGTGAAGACCTTGGGGTTTGAACACCTTAAAGACATGTATTGTGATGATATGGATTTCAAGGTAGCATACAAAGCATGTGCAAACCCTGTGCTGAGATACAAAAGCCAGTGGACAGAGTACATGATTCAAGAGGGATTATTGTTCAAGGGAAATCAGTTGTGCATACCAAAATGCTCAATGAGGGATAACCTTTTGAAAGAAAAGAATAGTGGAGGATTGGCTGGAAATTTCATCCATGATAAAACGTTTTCACAGTTGAGCAGTTCATACTATTGGCCAGGTATAAGAAAAAAAGTGATAAAGTTTGTGAATAGATGTAGAATCTGCTAGCATGCGAAAGGAAAGAGACAGAAAACTGGATTGTATCAACCATTGCCAATACCAAATAGGCCTTGGGATGCAATAAGCATGGATTTTGTGTTGGGACTACCAAGAACACAAAGAGAATTTGATTCCATATTTGTGGTGGTGGATATATTTTCAAAGATGGCATATTTTATCCCATGCCAAAAGACCAGTGATGTAACACATGTTGCAAATCTTTTTTTCAAGGAAGTTGTAAGACTTCACGGCCTACCCAGAAGCATTGTCACGGACATAGACACAAAATTTGTTGGTCACTTTTGGACAACACTGTGGAATAAGTTGGGGACGGATTTGTCCTTCAGCTCATCCTATCACCCTCAGACAAATGGGCAGACTGAGGTGGTAAACAAAAGTTTGGGAAACTTATTGAGGAGTTTGGTCATTGATCACCATAATCAGTGGGATTAGATTCAGCTGCAAGCAGAATTTGCATACAATGACTCACCAAATAGGAGCACTGGAAAGAGCCCATTCCAAATATTGTATGGAATTCAACACAAGGGAGTATCTGAGTTGAGAGACTTGGAACATAGTGAGATTAGGAGCACTGGAGCAAAAGATTTTTTTGTAGAAATGTAGAGACTCCATAGCCAGATCAGGGGGCATTCACAGAGTTATAACCAGGAGTACAAACGTAGAGCTGATCAACATCGAAGAGAACTTCAATTTGAAGTGGGAGATCAGGTTCTGGCACATCTCAGGAAAGAAAGGTTCCCTAGGGGAACATATAACAATTTAAAGATGAAGAATATAGGACCATGTAAGATCTTGAGGAAGTTTGATGCAAACGCCTATGAGATTGAGCTACCAGATGATGTGGGTATATCGCCCATATTCAATTTTTCAGAACTGTATCCTTACAGGAAGGATGACATAGAAGTATCATAAGATCGGGAGAAGATTCAGTGGGAGAAACAAATTCCTGTAGCGGAGAAACCACATATGGAGAAGATCGTTGATCAGAGGATCAACAAAAAGACCAGATGAAAGACCTATTTTAAATATCTGGTCAAGTGGAAGGGAAACCCAATAGAAGATGCCAGTTGGGAAAATGAAGTTGTTATCCAGAAGCATGGAACGTTAGTGCAGGAGCTCATGGACAAGAGTCCATGAATTTTTGTCAAGGGGAGTATGATGCAGGAGCATCGTTTTCACTCACGCGGGGCAAAGCCTATCAATGTATGGGAGTCTCTACGGGAGCTCAACGTTGAAAATTATAGAAAACATTTTGAAGACCGCATTAACTCAGCCCCATAATTAATATTTTGAGGTACGCTTGAAATTAGGTCAGGAAAATCTGGAGGTACGCTTGAACGATTACGAGCAAAGTGGGAGATTCCACTACGGCTCTAGAATGCGACTAGTCTAAATAGTCGCTAGGGTAAGTTTTAGATGTAGACAAGTAGCTAGGGGGAAACCCTACAAACCCTCTGATATGAATAGAGGTTTTGTACGCCCGAATGAGGCTAGTTATCTAGCGAGGAGTTGGTAGTTAGTAATTAGTAGGAGACTTGCAGTTTCAGTGGTTGTTTTGTTTTCAGTTGTAACCATTTTCACTTTGAATATAACAGAGGAAAATTGATTCAATGCATGGTGTGAACATTGTTTGCATTTCTCTGTATTTTTGTTTTCAGGAGTGAATGAATGAATCTCATCATGAGTATATGGAACTGTGAATATTAGGATAAGCTTCAATTGTTTATCCTCTGTCGACTGGTGCAAGGTGTGCACACAAAACACAAGGAGTGTGTTGACGAGATCTGTTTCGATTCTGAAGCTCAGAAGAAATAACAAAAACTTTTCCCTTTGCAAGGAGTGTGAAGATACTGGTGCAAGGTGTGCATAGTCATCCGCAAGAATTTGAACTTTGTGTAAAGATATGGTACAAGGAGTGCATGATCCAATATTCAGCTAAGGGTTGAAGAGGCTTTGCAATAATTCAAGGAATCAGAAAAGGAGAATGCCAGGAGGGCAAGAAGAATTTATCTTCGAGAAATCCTTCGGATCTGAGTTATCAAAATCCCCGAGATGCAAGGAGTGCACAGGAAGAAGAAGTCTTCATAAGACCAAGCTCAGGAGGAGTAACACTTCTCATAAGTGTTGAAGAGATCCAAGAATCGAACCTGTCAGAGGAACAAAGGTTCGAAACCTTTGAACACTTAGAAAGTATTCTAAGTCCGAAGAAAGCGTAAGCGCGGAGGAGGAAATATCTCAGTCGTTTGATCTGAATGCGAGAGTATCAGAACCGTCCATTTGAAGCGACGTGTGGTGAACGATCAACGTTTCACTGATTTTCACATTGGAGAAGTCAAAGGGAAGAATGCTAAGAATTTGTGAGGCCCGAATCTATGATTTGACAGGATCCGTCAGATCCCAGAGGATCTGAGTCGTTGATTTGTGCTCTGAAATATCGGTATTTCGGAAGTCAGGAGTGTGGAGGAAGCTGCTTTCAGGAACCCCTGATACACAAAATACCAATGAGATCTAGACCGTCGGATCAAGCAAATATCTGGACCGTCAGACCTGACACATAGGGAGTTCGGTCACCGAGAGGACAAAGGTGCATCACATCAGGAATACCCAATATGTGAAATCCCGATGCGCTTGGAAGTTTGGCCCCAGGTCATAGTGAGGGGTCATATAGAAAGAGGATAAGGGAGGAGCTAGCGAGCGATAGGCCCTTGTCGGGATTTCGGGGATCAGGAGAGTCAGGGTGACTTGTATATAGATATCTTACTCGCAAATTCATAACGCACATTTTTTTAGGCCTGTGGTCACGTGAGAGAAAGGGGGATTAGAAAAGAAGAGCTAGGCTCGTTTGGTTTTGAAGTGCAAATGATGCTCAGGAGGGAAGCCACAGGTCTTATGCGACCTCTACATTTGGAGGAAGGACCTATGTAAGTGGGTTTGGGGGTCTAGTAGAGGCTCGAAGCCAGTGATGTGACTGTTCAAGAGCTTAGCTTCTCACCCTGTGGCAAATGGAAGTTGAACAGGTTTCAGACTACAACTTCGTAAAAGTTTTCTTCAAAATTCAACATTATACGCCTACTCCTGAAGATGTTGTACTAGCAGATGCTATACCGGTCGGATTGGATCTAAACTATAGGAGATTTCTTGGTCTGAGTCTATTGTTAATATCTTCACGATGTTGATTCTCACTATATTGTTCCTTTTTCCAAATGAGAACCATGAATAGTGTTTTCTTCAAAGGGATGAGAGTTGCAATCTAACCACAAACATGCAAGATCCATTGGAATACTATATGACCCAGCTCGAGTGCCTCTAACACATGGGGACTCTCCTAGTTAGATAGAATATGAAGAGATGCATGTGACCCTCCTAGTTAGATAGCAGATTAAGAGATGCGTGTGACCCTCCTAGTTAGATAGAAGATGAAGAGATACGTGTGGAGTTACTTATAGTAATGTTGGGGGAAGTAAAATTTTCAGGGGATATAATATCCCTTGGGGGAGCCATTAATATGGTAGCACACACAATATTGGCAATAGTAATCCTTTTGGGGTACCTATGTCTCTAGGGGTAATCCTCCTAGGGGAATTCATGAACTTGGAATTAACAATGATTTTGGGAGTTTTTTTCCCTGAGGGTAATCCATTTGGGGGAAATAATCCTCTTGGGAATAATTATTTCATCAAAATCTAGAATATGGGGGGACCATGGGGTCCATCTAGTTCACAAGTGACTTCATCCTTCTACAAAAATCCATTTTCCAATACACATTTACCTTTCTTGGCAAAATTAGAATTTCCAGATTTGTCACATTTGACAAATGGCCCCATCCTGCAGAACCCTTTATGATTGACCGTTCTCATAAAACTACCATCTGATATACTAAATTTTGATGAAAAGGATGGAGAAGACTCATCAATGAACAAAATGATGTACCATATTTGGTGCTCATCCAACTCATTAATGGATGAAAGTATTCGATTGCATATTTTCTAATGAACCTTGATAGGATGTGTCATGAAATGGTACATTGAATTAAAAGGAACTTCCTATAGTAACTTTATTGCGTTGGCCATGATAATCATAACACATTATTAATTTCAAGTTAGATATGGGATAAGGATAGATCTCTTGGCATCCTTGTGTCAAGATACTACCACCCATATTTATGATCATATCCATGAGTGGAGGCAACAACTTATGTTCATTAGAGCCACAATTCCTAACCAAATACTTTCATATTGATTCACCAAGTCTCTATTACCTCCCATCACCAAGGATGTTTCCATGTCAAAGGTAGTGACCGAGGATAAGGCTATACTTCATGCCTAGCATTTAGATTTAATATACTCTTAGTTCGAAACTTTGTACAATATCATTCCACATGCTTAGAGGATGTTGAATGATTCTCACGAGACAAACCCAGGACCACATGTCAATGACGTGGTCGATTCTATTTCCAATTGATCTATGGGCTAGTTGGGCCAATTGATTCTTTCATCAAGCCCACTAGTTGTTGTTCCCATATCTCAAACTACTACAGTCCCCACTGAAACCTCTAATGTGAATTTGGCTTAGACCATGCAATCAAAGAATCATAAGCAAATTGAAGGGAAGAACAAAAAGAAAAAGAAAAATTCTAATAATAAGTAGGGTACTTAGCAAGGCCAAATCAATGCTAGTTGAAACACTAAAGAGAAAAAGAAAAACAAATTTCCTTGCAAGATTTGTGGATATGATCATGTTACTCATCAATACCCAAGAATGGATGAGATTCATCAATATTGTTCTTATCATGAAGCTTCCCAGTAGCATGTTGTTTTCACTAACCCCTTCCCTCCACAACAAAAAAAAGTGGTTGCATCAAATCCTACCCCTTTGCAAGGGGGAATGGAAGTTACCCCTTAGCAAGGGAGTCCATCCTCAAGAAACCAAGTGTTATTGTGTGACCATATGATATTTTTATAGACACAAGATTGTAATTACAAGAATCCTCAGAGTGGTCCTTTGAGTAAGGATTTGTTTCCGTCTTCCCATCTAGATGGCCCTCTCTTGATAGAGGAGCAACATTTGATATAGTGATTTATCCAACAAAAGGCATTCTTCATAGATCAATGCATAATCCCAAGGCATGGGTTTCTCATAATTACAATATTGTGGAGAAGTTTTCTTAGGTACCCATGTGCCACATCTTCTCTTGAATTTATGCAAAGTTGTCCCATGCAGGGCAATGAATTGTTGTCAACCGTAGGTAGGGTTAACCTCTCTCTCTTTTCCTATGCCCTTTCTTTCCTTACCTTCCCCCATATCCCTCCCTCCCTCCCTCTTTGTCCCTTCCCTCTGTAAATTATAACCTTGTACAATATCTACTGCAAACATATATTTAGAAAAGAACAAAAAAATATATAATGGCAAATACAAACATTACACAGAGATTTTTCTCCTGGAAACCCAAACCGGGAAAACCAACATATTCTATATTCATTCATTGTGATACATTGTTTACAATACAATATACATATAGGAGCCAGCGGCATCCAAAACCCTAACCCAATGACTTGGATTAGTCCAAAACCCTAATTCCTTAACCAGAAATAGAAAACCATCGGCAAAAACCATTTGCCGAAAAACCACCTAAATACATGACATGTTTCCCAAGGAAAAGAAGATAACACATACCCAACATTCTCCCACTTGTTGTTTTCTTTGCATACAGGGGGTTACTGGATTACATAGTCAACAATCCAGGGAAACAATACCCATGGATCCTCTACACCAAGAGAACTTCTCAGTGCTCATAGATTTTGTTAATGAGTTTGCAACATTCTTCAAAGTGTCCACCTTCATCAGTGATACTTTATTTTCTTCAATCATGTCTCTCACAAAGTGATATTGAACATCAATGTGCTTTGTCTTTGAATGATAAGCAGGGTTCTTCACCAGAAAAATTGCACTTTGACTGTCACACTCTATCGTTACAGCTTTTTGTACCAACCCAATACTTGAACACAGTCTTTATAACTATACTGCTTCCTTACTTGCATGAGTGGCTGCCATGTATTCATCTTTTGTAGTTGAAAGTGCCACTACAACCTGTCTTTTCCTCATCCAACTTATTGCTCCTACAAAGAAGTTAAACACATACCCACTTGTATATCTCCTACGATCCAGATCTCTAGCCCAGTCTGCATCCACAAATCCGTGTATATCCACCACTCTATCCAATTCCAGTCTTCCTTCGTAGCACAATCCATAACTAGCAATGCCACACAAATACTTGAAAACCCTTTTTACTGCTATCCAATGTTCCTTCCCTAGTTTTGACATATACCTTCTCAAAACTCCCACTACACGTGCAATGCCCGGTCTAGTACAGACCATTGCATACATCAAAATTCCAACTGCACTCGCATATGGAACATGAGACATGTCCTCCTCTTCTTCATGTGTCTTGGGACACTGATCCACAGATAACTTTACACTAACAGGAATATGAACCTGTTGGCTTTGGAAGTCACTCCTGGATTGTAGCAGGAGCAGAGCCCGACGCCCATCAGTTTATGTCACGAATAATTTAATGGGGTGATCGAATGGATAGAGACTCAAGAATATATCGCTCTAACTCAGAAAATCGGGCTTGGTATGTAGAAAAACAAAGGAGGTCTTGATCTAACTTCAATCAGTGAGTTGATAATAAAATGAGCAGATGGAAGACTTAGTGAGATGAGTGAGCAAGACTACTTTGGGCATCAGGCCTTTCAGCAGCTCGAGGAGGAAAAACTCAGAATACAAGATCCTCTTGGTTCAGAGTTTCAGGGAACTTAAAGGTGACTTGATTGGATCTTCCAATTCCAAATCATTCAGCGTTAACAAAATACAAGAACTGATTAGAAACAATGCAACCATTACAGTGATCCAACATACATCATCTTATAACAACGCAACTCGAATGGATCCTCCAATTCTGAGTTGTTCTAACACAGTGTAAACAAAGAGATGGAAAGAAGTTGACATTCATAAGGCAAGAAGTCTCAAGTTCCAATACATAACTAGAGCAACCAGTGCTTCATCAAAACTTTACAATAGAGAGCCTAGCTCAACTATCGATACTTTCAAAAATACAAAAACTGAGTACATATACTCAGAAAAATTCATCCAACAGAGGCGTGCTCGGACCTCCAAGGCGTGGCGTCCCTTCAGTCAAATTAGGACGGAATTCCTTCATCAGACGTCACCTTAAATTTGGATGGCCTCTACAGGGGAGGTAGCTGAAACATTAAAGTTCAACCTATTGTGTGCAAGTTCTTTGGTCGGATGAGAACATCAGATCGGCATGGGATTTTCAAATCAATCTGCACATCGGACGGTCTTGGGAAGACCACCTGCCAGAACCTCCATGCCTCACATTTAATGAGTGAGTCGAGGTTTCAACTACCTCCTTCCACCTTCATTCATTTTTAGCGAGGACCAAGATCGAGGTCGAGCTGAAATGGTCCCTGGAGAACGCGGTGATCCCTTCTGCAGCTAAACCCGACACTTCGACCCTTTGCGCAATTCTTTCTATCGCCCCCAAGTGACCAAGGGTTGTGACCCTGTGCCTATCTCCAAAGGTGCTTTCGGCATTCGCATCTCCCAGCTGTGAGGAGGCTGCTCCTGGTGCTTCGAAGTTACGAAGGGCGAGGAGGCGATAGAGCTTAATCGCACACCATGTGCCCCTTCGATGGACGATTGAGGTTGCTCCGGAAATATTGTGGGCCCACAACCCAGACGCCTTCAGTACTTCAAGTCTCATGGCTGGGAGGAGGCTGGTCCTCGTTCTTCAAAGTCATGAAAGGCGAGGAGGCAATAGAGCCTAATCGTGCACCACGTGTCCCTCTCTGATGGATGGTCCTGATTGTCTCGGCAAGAATGTGGGCTCGGGTCCTGGACGCTTTCGACACTTCACGTCTCGCAGTTGGGATGAGGCTGGTCCTCGTTCTTCAAAGTCACGAAGGGCGAAGTGGCAATATAGCTCGATCGTGTGCCACGTACTCCTCCGTGATGGACGGATGAGATCTTGTTGGTGATATATAAGCGCTATCCATTGTGCTAATCCTGAAGCAACTCTGCTAACCGCGATTACCTGTCGATCGTCTATCTGCTCTATAGATGGATCCTTTCCGTTGAATTCCGGATCACCCATCTGCTAACACTTAAGTCCAAAATGGACTTGTTCTACGTGCTATGCTTGGCGCTCATGCCTGCAAATGAATAAAATGCATTTGATGGGTTCTTTAAGCCCCATTTCTTCGTGTTTACGCCACAGGCTCGAATCTTGGAGAGAAAACGTACCCTTGTAATAATTTGTGCTAACATTAGGCTCCATGGGGGATAGATTCGTCCCTGTGATGCTCAAAGAACTCATTTTGTAGCTTCAGTGCCTTGCTATTGGGCTATGGAGTCATTTACTAAGCCGAAAAATAAAAATAAACAAAGAACCAAAAGGACAATATTTACAAACAAAGGAGCCGTCTAAGGCTCAAACAAAACATTTCTTTAGAAAATGCCCATTTACTGGGCTGTTGAAAACCTCTTCACCCTCCAAATCCTGCAACCTGTACGTGTTATTTGAGAAAACCTCAGAGATTTTGAAGGGCCCGATCCAGAGGGCATCAAAATTGATGTGTTTGCCATTATCCTGTCTGGGTGCATCCCACTTAAGTACCAAATCCCCGATCTCAAACTCCTTCTTCTTGACCTTCCTATCAAAAGCCTGTTTGACCTTCAGCTAATGACTATGAGCTGCATCCATCACCTGTTCCTTGATCTGTTGTACTTCCATCATCTGATGAATCCTTCTGACCATATGATCCGACTCTCCTTCATAATCTTGAAAGAACTTCGCTACAGGTAAGGCGAGCTGAGTGGGAAAAACCACCTCTGTTCCGTAGACCAGCTAAAAAGGCGAGGTGCCCAGGGATTTCTTCGTTGTCACTCGATCAGCCCATAGAGAAAATTTGAGCTTTGAATCCCAAGCCCTCTTATTGTCTTTCAATAATCTTTTAATGAGCTTGATTAGGATTTTATTGGAAGACTCTGCCAGTCCATTTCCTTGCGGATAATAGGGGTGGAGTGAATTAGAGAGATCTGGAACTGCTCACAGAACTTAACCAGAGGCTCAAATTTGAACGAAGCAACATTATCAGTGATAATCCTGCTGGGACAACCAAATCTGGCTATGATATCCTCCAGAAAGCTAATGATTACTTTGTGCGATGCACTTCTGGTGGGGGAAGCTTCTATCCACTTGGTGAAATAGTCTGTCGCAGTCAGGATCCATTTGTGTTGGCCACTTGAGGGAGGATGAATTTCTTCAATGAAGTCCAATCCCCACTATTGAAAGGGTGCTGAAACTACTACGGGCTTCAGTGGCAGTGGTCTAAGCTGCTGCTTTCCTGAGAACTTCTGGCATTTGATGCAGGCTCTAGTTTCTCTGTAGACATTAGCGAATAAAGTGGGCCAGTAATACCCAGCCCTGAGGATTTTGTGAGTTGTGGTCTTCCAGAAATGATGCCCCCCACAAATGCCACTTTGAAAATCAAACATAACTTTTTGGGCTTCTTGTGGATTCAACTACCTTAAAAATACCCCTAGAGGGTCCTTCCAATACAAGGCTTGGTCAATGAGGAAATATCTGACTGCCTTGAGCTTTAAATCTCATGCCTTTCTGTTTCCCATTCCATCAGGACGCTTCAATTCTTGGAGAAAATACAAAATATCTCTGTACCAGGTGCATTCTGCTAGCGATAAGTCACCCTGAGAACCTTTGTTGGACGACTCAGCTTGTTGATTTTCTGAACAAGCATTGATGAAGCTGATCCCCAAGGCTTTGCAATTGGATTCAGCCAGTAGCTTGGCCAAACCCTACCCCTTAACCAACTTGGTGGGCTTTATTTCCAGGTCAAACTCAAGAATCTTAGTAATCCATTTACCTCTTCTCCCATCTATGTCGATTTGTACAAGGATGTCCTTCACAGAGGCCGAAGGAACGTATGTGGTCACTTTTGAGTGCAAGACATAGACTCTGAAAGCTTTGAGGGCTTTCACCAAGGCATAGGCCTGTTTCTCCATGATTTCGTACCTGATTTTTGCATCTCTTAATGCTTTACTGAAGAAGGCAATGGGTTTCTCTCGCCCTCCCTCATTTTTCTGCAATAAGACCACTGCTACTGTATCAAAAGAAGCGAAAGAAAAGACTAGGAAGTCTTTGGAATAGTTAGGACTGATCAGTACAGGTGCCTCAATCAATGCCCTTTTTATTCGGACAAAAGATTCCCTGGATTCAGCGAACCATTTCACTTCATTCTCCTTTTTTAGCATGGTTGTGATGTGTTTCACCAGCTCAGCAAAATTTGAGACGAACCTCCTCAAAAAGTTAATCTTTCCTAGAAAGGCCTGGACTTCTTTTTTAGACCTGGGAAGTGATGGAGTCTGAAGTGCCTCTACTCTACTGGGATCAATTCTCACTCCTTTTGCTAATACTATATGACCTAACAATCTCCCCTCCTTCATAGAAAACAAAGATTTTTTGGGGTTTAAGGATAGGCCAAACCTCCGACACTTCAAGAACACTTTTCTCAGATGACAGCAGTGCTCTTTGTCAGACCTGGAGAAGACTATGATGTCATCCAGATAGATCACCACAAACTGATCTTTTTCCCCAATGAAGGCTATATACATGGCCCGCTGAAATTTTTCTCCTGCATTCATCAATCCAAAGGGCATTTTGGCATACATGAATGTGCCCCAAGGAGTGGTGAAGGCCATTTTTTCTCTGTCCTTGGGCATGACTGATATCTGGTTATAACCAAAAAAACCATCGATCATGGATATCCTAGATGCACCAGTCATCCTCTGCAATATGTGTTCCATGTTAGGCAGGGGATAATTGCCTTTCTTTGAGCTCCTGTTCAGGTTCCTGAAATCAACACAGAGCCTGATTTCTCCACTTTTCTTTCTTATCGGGACCAAATTGGCCACCCATTCAGAATATCTCAAGGGGACAATGATTTGGGCATCTAACAACTTCTTCACTTCTTTTTCCATGACAGGCAGCAACATAGGGTTTATCTGTCTTAGCTTTTGCCTAAATGGTTTAGCCTCTTCCTTCAGTGGGATCTTGTGTTCAATGACAGATGTGTCATATGTCTTGAGGTCTTCATAGGTCCATGCAAACACATCAACAAATTCTCTTAATAACTCGATATATTCGACCCTTTGTTCTCTGGTCAAACTGCTCGACAACTTGACAAACTTAGGCTCCTCCTGTGTGTCAATGTTGCACTCAGCTGTATCAGCATCTTCATCTGAAACTTTACCCTTTACTTCCACATCATTCCCATCGAACAATCTTTCTAAAGGGACTAGTCCCCTCAGAATGTGATTTCTAGGCAGCTGAATAATCTGGTGATTAGCAATTTTATTTGAAAATACCTCAGGGCAGGGGTGACCTTCAAGGTTCGGGTCCTGGTCAATGTGCAACTTAGAAAATTCGTCGACAGCCTGCAGAAAATTCTTGATTTCAAGATCATCTTCGAATACCTTCCAGTGTCTGACATTTTCTGGTACGACTGGCCTATATTTTATCTCAACATCGTATTTTTTCTTAGGCAGCAAAAGGGATTCTGAACAGACTCACTGAAACGGCTAAGGAATCAGCCAAAGCATTTTTCTCCCTTGGAATAAAAGAGATGTTGAAAGCTGAGAAGAAATTTTTGATTGAGTCCCACACTTCATTCATGTAGCTCATGAGCCGAGGATGCTTGGTGTTGACACTCGAAATTGAAATGGGCTATAGCAAATCAATCCCGAGGCAACCTCGAACCACTTTGGATTGGGAGCTGCCTCTTCCAACCAAAGAGGGATCTCTCGAACAATGTCACAATAGGAACTTAAGTAGCGTGAAAAAGGTGGGCAGATTTATGGGTAAAAGATGGTCTTAGATTTTTGGAGTTTGGGTGTTAAACCAGGGAAATGGTCCATTGGGCATGGAGTCAAACGAAAACCGAAGAAAAGAGATAATAGCAGAGATCAAATACTTGCAGAAAGTGAGGCAAAGTAAGTCTATCTTTCAGCGCTTTGATTGATCATGATGCGGTAGCGGAAAGAAAAAGGGAAGGCCGACGTAGCAAAGGATACATGCAGAGTTCTGAAAATGCAGATTGGTCTTACACAGCTGATAGCTGGTGCAGAGGAAAGGCAATAAACATTTGCAGAAAATCCAAACCCTTTTGTTACAGTAGTGGTCGTACTAAAGTGTAACGAAGCCCATCAGTTAAAGGAAAACAAAATGTAATGCAGTTTTAATGGATTAAGGAAGACATAAAGAGATGGTAAAGACAATTTCAGCTGCGCGTAAGGAAACACATAAACGAAATCCAAACAGTTTTAACACAGCTAAAAGCGAAGAAAACATGCTGAAAGAAATCGACTGTGATGAATCTCACAGTCGCAAATAAACATCTTTATTATTACTCCAATAATGGCTTACACAATAACTCAGCAATTACAATGAATCTCTCTTGACATAGATTTTTCTCCCAGTCCTGCGCTCATGCGCCCCCCTTGTGTTTTTGTCACCTTCATTTGTTTTAAATGAAAAATTAAATCTCTTTGATTTCCAGGGAATGTGAAACGGTTCATCTTCATGAGCTCTGCGGCTGCCAGATGCTCTGCAAGTGTTCAGAATAATCCCTACAGCTGTAATGGATTTCTCCCTTAATGTACGCTCCCTTCCACCGCGAAGGAACAGGGCCCATGCCCTTATCACTGAAACTAGCTGCTTCAGTAACACAAGCTTCTCGATGAATGGTCGTAGCTTCAGAAAGAACAGTTTCCCTGCTATTGCTTCTTATCTCTGTAGCTGTTAGATTGCACGCACAATTCTCAATTGATGTTGATGCTGGCTGTGATGACAGTAATTCAGTACTTCCAATATTTTCCTTCACTGATGCTACTACCTTAGTGTCTTGGGTTCCATCTACTCTAAGCTGTCGAGAATGGGAATGGACTGTATTTCATCATTAACTGGAGACTGTAGAGAAGCCATGTTTGTCATTTCATCAAGAGCGAGGCATTGTAATCATCCATTCTCTGTTAGTGTCTCTACAAGACTCTCAACGAGCATTTCAGTATTATCATAAAGGCGATGTTGATCTGCATTTAAGTCTTCACCATTTCCAAGCCAACCCAGATATATTTCATCATCTTGACAAAGATCATCTTCTCCAAGTCGCAATCCATGCTGAAAAGTTCTTATTGAAGACCCAAATGGCATATTACCAGAAGCTCCAGGAGCAGATGGACCACCATCTGGATTCGGAAAGAACATGTTAGATTTCTGTATATGCGAAGCCAAATTTCCTTGGATTCCCCTACCTATTGCCATAGTCCTGGCCATTGCTGGTGTGCCAACATGTTCACAGTTTCCGCATCTGCACTGAAACTTGCTTAAGATCTGAAGAAAGATGCCTCTCAGACCAGCACCATTCACAACATCACAACCATTTGTTCGCTTCGGTTATATGGGACACATCAGGGAGGAAGAATCCCAGTCAGCCATCGAGAGAACCAAGATATCACATCAAAATGATTTTAGTAGCACACTATCTCCGTCGGCCATGGCTAGCACCTATGGGATGATGCCTTTGACGTGCACTGCCCGATCGTCCATAACCTTCCCATCCTCCCCGACCACTTGGCGTTCTATTCAATGCGCTCCGAGCCCTTCTTCGTTTCCTGTTTCATTTCATTCAACCTCATAGCACGTGTTGAAATCTAGAGGAGGCGGCTCCAATGTATCCAGAAGAAACCACGACCGTTCCTAATCTTGTTGCAGGCGGCTTCTGACAAGGCAACCTTTCTTTCCGCCGGGCAAATATCCGTTTTACGTTTAAAAATAATCAAAATCTGTCAATGACATTAAACGCACTGTAGAACCCAGTGACCGTCCCTTCTTTATATGGAATTTCATAATTGATATTTTGAAATATGATTTGTGCAGCTAATAGAGCATTGGGTCCAGAGGAACAACCCAGCTCTGCGATGCAGAATGTATTGGTCTCCATCATCGTCTTCATCCATAAAACGGTTTTCTTCAATATAGGCTCTGCAAGATCTTAATGTTCTCTTCTGTAAGAGAGTGGAATTTTGGTCGTAGCTCGCGTCTCCAAGGCCGTCATTCATATTAAAAGTCCCTCCATCTCCATACTCATCGCCTTCGCAACGAAACGATGAAAATAAACTTCAATTTTCTGAGTAAAGCAGAGGCATTCGATGTGCTTCTAATTAATGCGACCTCCCTTGCTTGCACTTGGATACATTTCATAAATTTGTTATGGCATCTATGTAGTCGCAGCAATTGATAAACACGTTGTTGGTGACATGCAATTCTTTGTTTTCGATGGCCTCGACACCTAGGCATTTTCTCTCAGCATTCTTAGGTGCTCTGCGCTCTTCTACAGCCTTGGAATTCGCATAAGTCAATAAACTTGAGCATTCTCCCTTTTTGTTCTCTAACTATGACATTTGGACACTTGACACAAGATCTCGTCACCTAGATGCGTTTTCGGCAAGCTCGGATCTTTGCTAGCAACTGGATTTAGCTTAGGTTCTGGTGCTCTACCTCAGACACTTCTTTCTGTCGAACATTGGTCTGTCACTTCATTTTCTTTTGTGCATGGTGTTGCAAAAATGAAGTTTCCTGAGTCTCCATCAATTTTCTCACGTCATCTCTGTCATCCCATCTTCCAGCCGCACCATAGATGTATGCAACAGAGTCTCCAGGCTCTAGCTCAAGAATATGCTGTGCTTCAACAAATGACGATCTACAAGTAACTTTATATAATCATGGGCAGTGCCCATTAAATTTGCTGGGTCTTTGCTCTGAACAAAACCTTCTGCGATCCACATTTGGACCAACTTATCCACCTCGATTTCTTCATCTTTCGGAAACATGGCACAATACTGAAAACAATCCCTTAAGTTAACCTCAGGTAAACTATCTTCAACCCATTCAAATATGCGGTACAGGTGAACAAGTGATGAAATTTCTTCTGGAATTGTTCTTGTTCTGATTTGCACCTAAGCACGATCCCACTCGGCTACAGTGGTTTTTATTCTTCATTGATGCGGCCAGTACACTTATGGCTAATGGTATACCGAAACACCTGGCCGCAAGTTCTCTAGTAGTGTCCGATATATGTTCGCAAACATGGCCATCTTTGAAAGCTACATTGCGAAATAACTCCCATCCTTCTTCTCCGGATAAAGATCCTATTTTGATGATGAAGATGTCTGCTACGCTTATTTTACAAATCATATTTCTGAAGCGAGTAGAGAATAGGACTTTGCTTCCTTTGTCATTGACAAATTCCACACCCAATTTTGTGAGATCGAGTACACTCCATATGTCGTCCAAAATCAGAAGAAACTTCTTGGTATTCAGATATGCTAACAACTTCATCTTAATCATATCAAAAGAATCGTCGATACTTAACTTTAAATTGATTGTCCAAGCAATACAATTCTGCAAATCCTCAAGGGAACGGCCTTGACAAACTGTAACTCAAATGACAACATCGAAGATATGACTAACCTTGTATTTGTTGTACACCATCTCGAGCAATGTTGTTTTTTCGACGCCAGAGATGCTGTGTACGATAATTATGCTAGGGCGGGGAGCTTTGGTTAACCACCTCTCTATCTGCATCTGGGTAGCTTTAATCTCCATCCCTACAAATTTGTCTTCAACTAATGCCTTTCCCTTTTCCTGTTGTTGCAGTGTATCTTCCCGAACACCTGAATTTATACTGAACAGTGCTGGGAGATGGATAGTAGAAAAGAGGTCTCAAGTTATGACAGGCTTTACTCAAGCCAGCTGATCATATAACCATAAAAACCCTTCTCTTGGACAACGGAGGTAGGCAAACCGATGAGCACATTGTGCTACGAGAACTTCTGGTAGTGAAAAACAAACTTATTGGTGTAGGAGCTGTGTTAAATCAGAAATCTGTTACAACATTGGATCCAACTAGGGATGGTGCTTTCCTGAAAGTGCCAAGAACCGTAGACCGAGTGCCTTCATCCATTGGGCTATGGAGTCGTAATGCTTATAACAAAACCATACTGGATACTAAACTGAAAACAAATTGAAAACTACCACTACAATCTAGTGCTTGAAGTCAAGCTTATTTATATACATCACCTACTCTAACTACTGAAAAAATTTCCAGCATCAAATGATACGAAAATGCCAGTGAAGCCAATCCAACAATTGCCTACTTACTTGAAACTTTTTTACACTTTCTTTGAGCAGGCTGAAAAAGGAAGTTGCAATCCCCATCTAACCCGTTGGTGATCACTGATGTGCAAACCCTTCATCAATCCTTGTAACCAAACATTCATGACAAAGCATATTCCCCCATTAAATGAATCCAAAAGATCAACAAAAGGGTCTTGGAAGAACATATCATACTGAGGTTTTAAAACATCCATGACTATTCTATGTTCTGATTCATGGTGCTCAGGATCATTGAACATGGCAGCCATATCTTTTTCATGAAACAAAACAGAGTCCAAAATTTGACCTTCTGGCAAGAAATCGTCATAAACAGGTTCACTAACTTGCTGTAAAGTTCCATAGAATAGATGACTATCACCAAAAAATAGATTTACATTTTCAGAGCTAGAAGAAATTTGACATTCATATCCAGGAGTGTGTGAAAGCTGCAAATCTGTTCTATTAGGGTCTGCAATAGAGTTGTGCAAGGACAGACCCTCCTCTTCCTTAGTTAAAGGGGAAAGTGGTCTCTGTATCTTATGAATGAAGCAACCATCATTCCTTTCTATCTCCTTTGCAGGTTGATTGTGATGTTGAATCTCTTGTTCTCAAGTAAGTTCATAAGATCCAGCATCTTTATCAGCCAACTCCTCCTCATACTGATCGTCTTCATCAACTTGAAAAATTTCTATTCTTTCTTCCTCCTCAAGAGGACATGTATCACAACAATCTTCAAAAACGATTTCAACAGAATATATCCTCCTACAATGTTGATGAAAAAGTGCGTGAAAGCATCTCAATGAAGGAATACTGGAATGGGGTAAAGATTTATACCAGAGTCTAGCATCTTTTCCCAATGTAAACATAAACATTTTCATGAGGACATCTTCATGATGTACATTTAATTATTCCATGAGCTTGTGGAATTCAAACAAATGTCGACCGGGATTGTCGTCCTCATCTTCTCCAAATTTAGGAAGGATATCTGCCCAAATTTTCATGTCTGGAACAGTGTTTGGAAAACCATAAACATTTGTAAAGTCTAGAGGAGCAAACCTTGTAGCAATTCGAGCAGGGAACGAGCTCGACATTTGAGACCAGTGGAGTCGCCAACAAAATCATGTAGAGTCTACGAACCAAGGAGTCGCCAGGTGAATGATCACAGCCAATCAAATGCCTATCCCTTATTCACCATCAAGAGATAGATCTTAACTTTGTCGTATCCCAGGGAAGGTAACCTCGTCCTCCTTCCCCGACAACGGCGCCAAAAATTTTGACACTCGAAACTGAAATGGGCTGTAGCAAATCAATCCCGAGGAAACCTCGAACCGGTTTGGATTGGGAGTTGCCTCTTGCAACCCAAGAGGGATCTCTCGAACAATGTCACAATAGGAACATAAGTAGCGTGAAAAAGGTGGGCAGATTTATGGGTAAAATATGGTCTTAGATTTTTGGAGTTTGGGTGTTAAACTAGGGAAATGGTCCATTGGGCATGGAGTCAAACGAAAATCGAAGAAAAGAGATAATAGCAGAGATCAAATACTTGCAGAAAGTGAGGCAAAGTAAGTCTATATTTCAGCGCTTTGATTGATCATGATGCGGTAGCGAAAAGAAAAAGGGAAGGCCGACGTAGCAAAGGATACATGCAGAGTTCTGAAAATGCAAATTGGTCTTACACAGCTGATAGCTGGTGCAGAGGAAAGGCAATAAACATTTGCAGAAAACCCAAACCCTTTCGTTACAGTAGTGGTCGTACTAAAGTGTAACGAAGCCCATCAGTTAGAGGAAAACAAAATGTAATGCAGTTGTAATGGATTAAGGAAGACATAAAGAGATGGTAAAGACAATTTCAATTGCGCGTAAGGAAACACATAAACGAAATCCAAACAATTTTAACACAGCTAAAAGTGAAGAAAACATGGTGAAAGAAATCGACTATGATGAATCTCACAGTCGCAAATAAACATCTTTATTATTACTCCAATAATGGCTTACACAATAACTCAGCAATTACAATGAAACTCTCTTGACAGATATTTTTCTCCCAGTCCTACGCTCATGTGCCCCCCTTGTGTTTTTGTCACCTCCGTTTGTTTTAAATGAAAAATTAAATCTCTTTGATTTCTAGGGAATGTGAAATGGTTCATCTTCATGATCTCTGTGGCTGCCAGATGCTCTGCAAGTGTTCAGAATGATCCCTACAGCTGTAACGGATTTCTTCCTTAATGTACTCTCCCTTCCACCACGAAGGAACAGGGCCCATACCCTTATCACTGAAACTGGCTACTTCAGTAACACAAGCTTCTTGATGAATGGTCGCAGCTTCAGAAAGAACAGTTTCCCTGCTATTGCTTCTTATCTCTGTAGCTATTAGATTGCACGCACAATTCTCAATTGATGCTGATGCTGGCTGTGATGACACTAATTCAGTACTTCCAATATTTTCCTTCACTGATGCTACTACCTTAGCGTCTTGGGTTCCATCTACTCTAAGCTGTCGAGAATGGGAATGGACTGTATTTCATCATTAACTGGAGACTGTAGAGAAGCCATGTTTTTCATTTCATCAAGAGCGTGACATTGTAATCCTCCATTCTCTGTTAGTGTCTCTACAAGACTCTCAACGGGAATTTCAGTATTATCATAAAGGCGATGTTGATCTGCATTTAAGTCTTCACCATTTCCAAGCCAGCCCAGATATATTTCATCATCTTGACAAAGATCATCTTCTCCAAGTCGCAATCCATGCTGAAAAGTTCTTATTGAAGACCCAAATGGCATATTACCAGAAGCTCCAGGAGCAGATGGACCACCATTTGGATTCAGAAAGAACATGTTAGATTTCTATATATGCGAAGCCAAATTTCCTTGGATTCCCTTGCCTATTGCCATACTCCTGTCCATTGCCGGTGTGCCAACATGTTCACATTTTCCGCATCTGCACTGAAACTTGCTTAAGAACTGAAGAAAGATGCCTCTCAGACCAGTACCATTCACAACATCACAACTATTTCTTCGCTTCGGTTATATGAGACACATCAGGGAGGAACAATCCCAGTCAGCCATCGAGAGAACCAAGATATCACATCAAAATGATTTTAGTAGCACACTATCTCTGTCGGCCATGGATAGCACCTATGGGATGATGCCGTTGACGTGCACTGCCCGATCGTCCAGAACCTTCCCATCCTCCCCGACCACTTGGCGTTCTATTCAATGCGCTCTGAGCCCTTATTCGTTTCCTGTTTCATTGCATTCAACCTCATAGCGCATGTTGAAATCTGGAGGAGGCGGATCCAATGTATCCATAAGAAACCGCGACCATTCCTAATCTTGTTGCAGGCAGCTTCTGACAAGGCAACCTTTCTTTCCGCCAGATAAATATCCGTTTTACGTTAAAAAATAATTAAAATCTGTCAATGACATTAAATGCACTGTATAACCCAACGACCGTCCCTTCTTTATATGGAATTTCATAATTGATATTTTGAAATATGATTTGTGCAGCTAATAGAGCACTGGGTCCAGAGGAACAACCCAGCTCTGCGATGCAGAATGCATTGGTCTCCATCATCGTCTTCATCGATAAAACGGTTTTCTTCAATATAGGCTCTGCAAGATCTTAATGTTCTCTTCTATAAGAGAGTGGAATTTTGGTCGTATCTCGCGTCTCCAAGGTTGTCGTTCATATTAAAAGTCCCTCCATCTCCATACTCATCGCCTTCGCAACGAAACGATGAAAATAAACTCCGATTTTCTGAGTAAAGCAGAGGCATTCGATGCGCTTCTAATTAATGCGACCTCCCCTGCTTGCACTTGGATACATTTCATAAATTTATTATGGCATCTAGGTAGTCGCAGCAGTTGATAAACACGTTGTTGGTGACATGAAATTCTTTGTTGTCGATGGCTTCGACACTTGGGCATTTTCTCTCAGCATTCTCAGGTGCTCTGCGCTCTTCTACAGCCTTGGAATTCACATAAGTCAATAAACTTGAGCATTCTCCCTTTTTGTTCTCCAACTATGACATTTGGACACTTGACACAAGATCTCGTCACCTAGATGCTTTTTCGGCAAGCTCGGATCTTTTCTAGCAACTGGATTTAGCTTAGGTTCTGGTGCTCTGCCTCAGACACTTCTTTCTGTCGAACATTGGCCTGTCACTTCATTTTCTTTTGTGCATGGTGTTGCAAAAATGAAGTTTCCTGAGTCTCCATCAATTTTCTCATGTCGTCTCTGTCATCCCATCTTCCAGCCGCACCATAGATGTTTGACAGAAGCACATATGCAGCAGAGTCTCCAGGCTCTAGCTCAAGAATATGATGTGCTTCAACAAACGACGATCTACAAGTAACTTTATATAATCGTGGGCGGTGTCCATTAAATTTGCTGGGTCTTTTCTCTAAACAAAACCTTCTGCTATCCACATTTCGACCAACTTATCCACCTCGATTTCTTCATCTTTCAGAAACATGGCACAATACCGAAAACAATCCCTTAAGTTAGCCTCGGGTAAACTCTCTTCAACCCATTCAAATATGCGGTACAGGTGAACAAGTGATGAAATTTCTTCTGGAATTGTTCTTGTTCTGATTTGCACCAAAGCACGATCCCACTCAGCTACAGTGGTTTTTATCCTTCATTGATGCGGCCAGTACACTTATGGCTAATGGTATACCGAAACACCTGGCCGCCAGTGCTCTAGCAGTGTCCGATATCTGTTCGCAAACATGGCCATCTTTGAAAGCTACATTGCGAAATAACTCCCATCCTTCTTCTCCGGATAAAGATCCTATTTTGATGATGAAGATGTCTGCTGCGCTCATTTTACAAATCATATTTCCGAAGCGAGTAGAGAATAGGACTTTGCTTCCTTTGTCATTGACAAATTCCACGCCCAATTTTGTGAGATCGAGTACACTCCATATGTCGTCCAAAATGAGAAGAAACTTCTTGGTATTCAGATATGCCAACAACTTCATCTTAATCATATCAAAAGAATCGTCGATACTTAACTTTAAATTGATTGTCTGAGCAATACAATTCTGCAAATCCTCAAGGGAACGGCCTTGACCAACTGTAACCCAAATGACAACATCGAAGATATGACTAACCTTCTATTTGTTGTACACCATCTCGAGCAATGTTGTTTTTCCGACGCTAGAGATGTCGTGTACGATAATTATGCTAGGGCGGGGAGCTTCGGTTAACCGCCTCTCTATCTGCATTTGGGCAGCTTTAATATCCATCCCTACAAATTTGTCTTCAACTAATGCCTTTCCCTTTTCCTGTTGTTGCAGTGTATCTTCCTGAATGCCCAAATTTATACCGAACAGTGCTGGGAGATGGATAGTAGAAAAGCGGTCTCAAGTTATGACAGGCTTTACTCAAGCCAACTGATCATATAACCATAAAAAACCTTCTCTTGGACAGTGGAGGTAGGTAAACTGATGAGCACATTGTGCTACAAGAACCTCTGGTAGTGAAAAACAAACTTATTGGTGTAGGAGCTGTGTTAAATCAAAAATCTGTTACAACATTTGGCTCGATAAGCATTTCTGACTTGCTGAATAATTACCTCAACATCTCCAAACACTGCTATCTCCTCTATCCCATCTCCTTTGCGGCTCGTAAACCCAAAACTAGAGATTCATACTCTGCCACATTGTTGTTGGTTTCAAATTCCAGCTTGTATGACAGGGATATAGTCTCTTGAGAAGGTGACATGAAGACCACTCCAGCGCCAGCGCCTTCGCTAGAAGAAGCTCTGTCAAAAAACATTTTCCAAATGGAGGTGTTTAGAGGAGGTGTCTCGTGATCAAATAAGGGTTGTTTTTTGATTTTGAAAGGGGCTTCAGGAGCATCTGTGATCTGCAATAAACTAGACCCCAAATCAGTGTCCAGTGTAAAGATGGGATGATTGGTGGGGTTTGCTTCATCACTGACAATATAGGCTAGCTGGGATTCCGTGTACAACCTCCTATGTTCCCCTCCAAAGAATGGAATAGTAGCATATGTGAGATCCATTTGTAGTTTTCCTCCAATATTTTTAATCCAAGATCTTGACAACAACATGCCAAACTTGGGAGGAATGTCGGCCACTATAATTTCCATGACCACACTCTTCATCGACAGCTGAAAAAGAGAGACCGCCAAGTCTTTTATGAATCCGAGGCATTACACCCTCCTTGAATCAAAAGAGTACAAATCATGATAAGCCTTTATCACTTCCAGTCCCAATTCTTCCATGACTATTTTGGGCATAAGGTTATGGGAAGCCCCTGAATCCATGAGGCAGTTATGCAACACTTTATCATGTATATTCAGGGATGTGTAGAAAGGGGGAGATGAATCATCTCTATCTTCTACCATGGGACCTAGGATGACTACTGGCTTTTCATCTTGGAAATTTATTGAGTCCGTGGAAGGCTGGGGGGGGGGTTAGATTGTAGCATCTTGGAGAGGGACCTTTTGAAATCTTCATTTTTCACTAGTTCGGATAGGGGTACAAGAATTCTAATCTTGTGAATCTCATGCTCAAAACTAAAGGGGGAGAGGGACTTAGGAGCTTCCCTTACCTCGGAGACAGGTTCCTTGGCTGCTGGCGAAGCATTCTAAGATTTATTTTTTTTAGTAGTTGCGGAAACAAATTTAGTAGGCCTTTCTGCTGTAAGGGGCTGATCCTGGCAGTCAAAATTATCATCTTTCTTCTTTTTTCCAGAGATGGTATCTATTAGGGGCGTTGTTGGCTTCTCTCCTTTACCCAACTCATTGATTTGGATGCTCATAAGCGATTATTCATATGTGTATTGAGTCAAATGGGGAAAAGAGGAGGTGTCTTCAATGCAGTGAATTTCAGGGTCAAGTTCTTCTACCTCCTCTCCTTCCTCATGAGAAACTATGTTGTTTTGGAGAGGGGTCTGAATCCTCTTATCATCTCTGTCTTTGCTCCTTTGTTCCCTTGGGGAGGCCTGTGGCACATTGTTACCAGGCCTCCTGAAACCTCTGTTATCATTATTCTGGGGATTTCTGTACACGGGCTTCCCCTCTAATTCCCACCTTTCCATCCTAGCCGAGAGAGATTTCATCACTTTAGTTACCTCATCCATTTGGGGAGGAAGGGGAGAGGAATAGGATGAGGAGGCTTCACTTCTCTTCCTGAGTATGTTTCTGTCAGCCTTACTCCTGAGTTGGTCAACAACCAATATATTAGACTCTACTTCTACGGCCGCATATTGTATGTGCGCCAGAGTGATGGCTCTCCTTTCCCTCAACAGAAGGCAGAAATCGGGATCAAAAGCGCTAGCATAAGTGATCTTCGCAGAGGCTTTTGAGGGCTTAATCTCAGCGGGGATTTTATTGTACATTTTGTTAAATCTTTTGGAGAAGTCAGAAACAGACTCTCCTTCCTCTCTCTTCAAATATCCAAACTCTATCATGTAATACATGAAGTCCTTTTTGTCTCCCCACTGTCTCAAAAAGGCATTATCCAGAGCCTCAATCCCATTAATAGATCCAGGAGGAAAGGCCCTAAACCATTTTTTAGCCTCACCTTCAAGGCTATTGATGAAAATCCTCATCCATACATCTGCATGCATGATAACATGATCATCTATAAAACTGTAGAAGGCTTCAAGGTGTTCTTATGCAGTTATGTCCCCCTCGCCTGTAAACTTGGGCAGCTGCTTGAGGTAACCATCTGCTGGGAGGGAAATGAGAGGCTGAGGTAACACAAGGGGAGCATACCTAACGACTATAATAGCCTCCATTCTGGTCATAGGGGGATTTGCTCCTGCCATAGGGATATTAGGTGGAGGAGAACTCGGAGGGGAAGGGGTTCGAAAAGGGGATATTGGGAATGAGCTTCCAGGAAACAATGGGGGATTTAGGGAGAAGGCTAGTGGGCTTGAGTCAACAAATGCTTCTCTCTATGCAGAAGTGGCAACAGTAACAAGAGGAGGAGTGGCAAAGCTAGGAGTGGGGAATTATGTTGTGGTCCTGGGTCCATGCCAAGGTAGAGCTTCAGGGGAAAGGGGAGTGATAAGGATTTCTCTCTCCAATCCCAGACCAGGAGGGGAAAACTCAGTAGGAACACTCCTGAAATTCAGGAAATGGGAAACTTTAGAAAAAGGTCTGCTAGAAAACTGAGGAGAAGAAAATGGAGTTTCTATAGAAGGAGATGGCGGATTACCTAGTTCGGCGGTGGAAGTTTCTCCTTCAGAGGCCTTTCCTTCTCTGAAAATCACCTCCAGATCAACTACAGGTGTAGCTAGAGGCAGCTGTGGATGAGACCGTGTGTGTCTGCCTTTGAAATCCACAACTAAAACAACAAGCTCGCTCCAATGGAGTCGCCAGGTGCGCAGTAGCAATATTCAAATGCTCTGATGCTTGATGCACCTTCAGAATCAGAGGCTCAATGTCGTTCAATCTTGGGGAAAATTTTCAACTTCGTCCCCGACAACGACACCAGAAATGTTGGCATTGGAAGTCACTCCTGGATTGCAGCAGGAGCAGAGCCCGACACTCATCAGTTTATGTCACGAATAATTTAATGGGGTGATCGAATGGATAGAGACTCAAGAAGATATCGCTCTAACTCAGAAAACCAGGCTTGGTATGTAGAAAAACAAAGGAGGTCTTGATCTAACTTCAGTTAGTGAGTTGATAATAAAATGAGCAGATGGAAGACTTAGTGAGATGAGTGAGCAAGACTGCTTTGGGCATCAGGCCTTTCAGTAGCTCGAGGAGGAAAAACTCAGAATAGAAGATCCTCTTGGTTCAGAGTTTCAAGGAATTGAAAGGTGACTTGACTGGATCTTCCAATTCCAAATCATTCAGTGTTAAGAAAATACAAGAACTGATTAGAAACAATGCAACCATTACAGTGATCCAACATACATCATCCTATAAAAGAGAAACTCGACTGGATCCTCCAATTTCGAGTTGTTCTAACACAGTGTAAACAAAGAGATGGAAAGAAGCTAACATTCATAAGGCAAGAAGTCTCAAGTGCCAATACATAACCAGAGCAACCGGTGCTTCATCAAAACTTTACAATCGAGAGCCTAGCTCAACCATCGATACTTTCAAAAATACAAAAACTGAGTACATATACTCAGAAAAATTCGTCCAACAAAGGCGTGCTCGGACCTCCAAGGTGTGGCATCCCTTTAGTCAAATTCAGACAGAAATCCTTCATCAGACATCGCCTTAACTTTGCATGGCCTCTACAGGGGAGGTAGATGAAACATTAAAATTCAACCTATCGTGTGCAGGTTCTTTGGTCGGATGAGAACATCAGATCGGCATGGGATTTTCAGATCAATCTGCACACCGGACGGTCTTGGGTAGACCACCTACCAGAACCTCCATGCCTCACATTTAATGAGTGAGCCAAGGTTTCAACTACCTTCTTCCACCTTCATTCATTTTTAGTGAGGACCAAGATCGAGGTCGAGCTGAACTGGTCCTTGGAGAACGCAGTGATCACTTCTGCAGCTAAACCCGGTGCTTCGGCCCTTTGCACAATTCTTTCTATCGCCCCCAAGTGACCACGGGTTGTGACCCTGTGCCTATATCCAAAGGCGCTTTCGACATTCGCATCTCGCAGCTATGAGGAGGCTGCTCCTGGTGCTTCGAAGTTATGAAGGGAGAGGATGCGATAGAGCCTAATCGTGCACCACGTGCCCCTTTGATGGACGATTGAGGTTGCTCCGACAATATTGTGGGCCCAAAACCCGAACGCCTTCGACACTTCGCGTCTTGTGGCTGGGAGGAGGCTGGTCCTCATTCTTCAAAGTCACAAAAGGCGAGGAGGCGATATAGCCTAATCGTGCACCACGTATCCCTCTCTGATGGACGGTCCTGATCGTCTTGGAAAGACTGTGGGCCCAGGTCCTGGACGCCTTCGGCACTTCACATCTTGCGGCTGGCAGGAGGCTGGTCCTTGTTCTTCAAAGTCACGAAGGGCGAAGTGGAAATATAGCTCGATCGTGTGCCACGTACTCCTCCAGGATGGACGACTGAGATATTTTTGGTGATATATAAGTGTTATCCATTGCGCTAATCCTGGTGCAACTTTACTAACTGCGATTACCCACCGATCGTCGATCTGCTCTATATATGGATCCTCACTGTTGAATCCCAGATCGCCCATCTGCTAACACTTAAGTCCGAAATGGACTTCTTCTGTGTGATGCGCTTGGCGCTCATGTCTACAAATGAATAAAATGTGTTTGATGGGTTCTTTAAGCCCCATTTCTTCGTGTTTATGCCACGGGCTCGAATCTTGGAGAGAAAATGCACCCTTGCAAGAATTTGTGCTAACAGAACCTTGATTGGTTTACATTCCTGCATATTAAACCTCTGCAATATTGTCCTGACATATTTTCTTTGACTTAACTAGAGTTTCCTCATTTTTTGATCTCTTGTAATTTCCATGCCCAAAATTAAATTTGAAGCACCGAGATCCTTCATGTCGAATTTATAGGATAACTGAGTTTTCACATCCTAGATAATCTCCTTGTTGTTTCCTATCATCAACATGTCATCCACATACAAGACCAAATAAATCAAATGATCACCAATTAATTTAAAATACACACAGTGATCCTCTTTATTTCTTGTGAAGCCAAGTCCCATCATATAAGTATCAAATTTTTGATACCACATCCTTGGTGATTGTTTTAAACCATACAGAGACTTTTCAGCTTGCATACCAACTCCTTCTTTCCTTTCACAACATAACCTTCTAGTTGCTTCATATATATTTCTTCTTCCAGATCCCCATGCAGGAATGATTTCTTCACATCCATCCGTTCTACTTCAAAATCAAATGCAACAGCAACAGATAACAGAAATCTTATAGAGGTTAACTTGGCAACAAGAGAAAAAATCTCACCAAAATCAATTCCCTCAACCTGGGAATAACCCTTTGCTATTAACCAAGCTTTGTATTTCTCCACTTTTCCTTCTGCATTCAACTTATTTTTAAATACCCATTTGTTGCCAATGGGATTTCTTCTAGTTGGCAACTCCACTAGATCCCAAGCCTCATTCTTATCCAAAGATTCCATTTCTTCTTCCATGGCCCTTTTCCATAGATTTCCATCCTCTGAATCCACTGCCTCCCTGATAGTTCTAAGATCATCATCAGTAATAGACAAAGAAAAATTTGAACGGAAATCAGATGGACTATACCTTTCTGGTAGCCTTCTTTCTCAAACCGATCTCCTCAATACTGGAGTATGAGGATCTTCTTCTTCTGATTCATGTTCTTCTGTAGAGTCTGATTCATCATCTTTTAAATCAAACTCTATCTTCTCTGGTTCTTCCTTACCTGGTAGGACTTCCTATTTAACAACATCCTTTATTTCTCTAAATACCACATCTCGACTATACACTACCTTCTTGGTTTCTGGGTTCCAAAGCTTATAACCATTGAGACCATCATATATCCAATAAAGATACATTTTTCAGCCTACTTATCCATCTTACTCATGTTTTCCTTTGGAGATGAACATATGCATTGCAGCCAAATACCTTAATATGTGTGAGAGAAGGTTCCTTACCACTCTATACCTCTTGTGGAGTCTTGTTATTCAACGCTGTGGAGTCTTGTCTTGTGGAGTCCATACCCCTCTCTCTCTCTCTCTCCCCTCCATCATTCTCTCTCCCTCTCCCTCTCTCCCTCCCTCACTCTCCCTCTCCCTCTCTCTCACACACACTTTCTCCCTCTACCTTTCCCACTATCTCAATATCCCTCTCCCTCCCTCTCCATATCTCTCTCCCTCTCTCTTCGTCTCCCCCCCC
>ML808947.1:512942-525120 GCA_009831015.1 Picea engelmannii | reverse complement strand
CACCCTCTCTCCCCTCTCCCTCTCTCTTGCTCTCTCCCCCTATCTCCTTCTCTCATCATATCATCATCTTCATCATTAATGTAACAACCACAATAAGTGTTTTTTGACAACCAAGAACAAAATCATCATCTCATTTATAACCAATAAAGACATGATATCATTTAAAAATGCACTGAAAAAACAAACACTTAGGAAAAACACATTAGACTCAAAAATCCTGCATAGACACAAATAAACATACACATTAAAAACATAAAAATACCAATATCATATCTAACAACAACAATCATGTTATTTAACAACCAAAAACAAAACCATACTATCTAAGGAACAAAAACATTTTATCATTTAAAAATACAAAAACAATAAAGATAATCATTATTGAACACTGTCCATATCCACCCATGTCAAGTGACTCATCACATCACAATTATTTATAAATAATATTTGATTGATTTATAAACAAACAAATTTAACATTAAAATAAATTTACACTTTTTAATTTATAAAAAATAATTGTTCTTCCATAAGATCTGTTGAAGAGATCGATATATATTCATGCCTTCCTTTTCAATGGACCACTACAACCATCCTTAGTTGTATATGCACCTCACCAAAAGAAAATCTGCAATTTTTGTAGCTAAATTTGATTGATATGTGTATAAAATATATATTTATTATTTCAATATTCAATATTAGTAAATATCTATGTTTTGGGGGGCAATTCCAATTTATAGTGTAGAATAAATATAATGTGTTCTTATGATGCTTTGATAGAATCCTCGTCACCTATGTATATACACCTCACTGAATCCTCGTCAGCAATCTATATACACCTCACTTAAAAAAACTTTACAATAAGAGGTTGATAAATCGTGATATCCACTAGTCAACATTTATATGTATAAAATATCTATTTAATACTTCCACATGAAATACTAGTCAACATTTGCTTTCTTATTATAAATGAAATTGGTAATGCAAACAAGGTGAGAGTGAAGACCTTTCAAAATGAAAACCCTTGGGTGAAAGAGAAGAGTTGGAAGAATTAATCCAATCCAAAAATAAAGAAAATTAACAATAAATATTAAGAGTGTTAAAGGAAAAATGGCTTATTTATTTATCTTGGTCAATGTTCTTATATAAGATTACACAATGTTCTTATATAAGTTGATTGCATACCTTGCAATCAATGATCACTAGCCAATTCTACTTTGCCTTTAATACTTATCTGAAAGGTGATTTGGGAAGACATCATTCCAATGTGCAGATGAGTTAAACCATTGTATTCAATCCGATAATTGAGAATATACTTGTGGTCTCTAAATATTGTTAACTCCTATGCATACATTACATTCAAGATAATGCAGAGCCTAAACTCTGTGATTTTGTTGACAAATATTGTAATTATCATATATATTTCGTGCGTCTAAAATGAGATATCACAATTAAGGATTCAAAAAATAGTGCAGTTAAGAAACAATGGCAATCTATTATTTCTTTTTATGCATAAGAATTTAATTTACAAACAATGGCATGCTATTGTATGTCTATAGTAACCATGTGAATCGGTGGTAGAACTTTTATTAAATTCAAGGTTGAGGTTCCAGAATCAAAGTCGAACCTTTACCCAATTCCATAATTAAATTACACTTTAATTATATAATTCTATAATTAAATTACACTTTAATTATATAATCCAGAAAGTGGCAATGATAAACCAAGTATAGATTGTACACTGTTGGGGATCAAGTGTGTTTATAATAGTTCCACTTGGTGTTAGAATCTCCATATAAATTGAAATCTATGGTGAATCACATTAAATTGAAATATAAACTGAAATCTATGGTGAATCACATTAAGAGTGCAACTAGAATTATTGTCAGGAGATCAAAGGCACACTGGAATGATTGTGAAAAATCACCATAGTTACAAGCAGCTATGGTCACCAAACTAAAGGCAACTATGGTCACCAAGATAAATAACAATCGAGAGGTTGATGGAGGGGTTTTGTAATTCTTCCTGATGAACATTAACGTACAAAAAGTGTATTTCCTACCATTAATGGCAGAGGAAGAGGCACATACCGTCTAGATCATCTATGACACACTGACATACATAAAGAAAGGATTATATCAAGAAGCCTGAGCCACCGCAAAATTGGGATGATGTCAAGGAGACAGAGTAGCTATTGGATTGCAAGGATGGACATCGAATTGCAACAATTAACAAAAATAAATTTGGTTATGGGATTGTTGGAATTAACAGAAGGAAATCTGGACCTGGGATTGACGAAATGAAAGGACGAAGGATTCTGAGAAGAAATGTACCCAACGATTATTAAAAGAGAGCATTGATCTTTATTTCTAAAGATGTTCCTATCTAACACAAGAACATTAAAAATAACCACAAAACATTAAAAATTAAACTAAACCCTTAACTCAACGCTGAATACCTTTGACAAGAATGAAAGGAAGATTGTGCATGACATTTGAGATAGACATACATAGATTTAAATTTCTGAAATTAATTTACAAAAGTAAAGTATGGCGCCTGTGAGAACAGAGGGAAAACATAGATTTAAATTTCCAAAATGAATTTACAAAAAACAATTATGGTGCATGTGATAACAGAGAAGAACAGAGGGCAAAATAAATAATAATATGACATAGATTTAAATTTCTGAAATGAATTTACAGAAGAAAAGTATGGCTCTTGTGAAAACATAGAAGAACAGTGAGAACATAGAATAACAGAGGGAAAAATAAATAATAATACATAGATTTAAATTTATGAAATGAATTTACGAAAGAAAAGTATGCCACCACTTGTCAGAACAGAGGGAAAAATAAATAATAATAATAAGACATAGATTTAAATTAATGAAATTAATTTACAAAAGGAAAGTATGGTGCCTATGAATTTACATAAGATGTACCTGGGATTAAATGAATCCAGTGCTACGACTGTTCAGGAGCTCAGCCGCTCTCCCTGTGGAAAATGGAACTTGAACAGGTTTCAGACTACAACTCCGTAAAATTTTTCTTCAAAATTCAACATTATACGCTATACCAGTTGGATTGGATCTAAACTGTGGGAGCTTTATTGGTCAACACACAAAGGCAAGTTATCTTAGTCTAGTGTTAATATATTCACAATATTGATGCTCGCTATATTGTTCCTTTTTCCAAATGAGAATCCTGAACAGGGTTTGCTTCAAAGGGATGAGAGACACGCAAGATCCATTGGAATACCAGATGACCCAGCTCGAGTGCCTCTAACACATGGGGAATCTCCTAGTTAGATAGAATATGAAGAGATGCATGTGACCCTCCTAGTTAGATATCAGATGAAGATATGTGTGTGACCCTCCTAGTTATATAGAAGATGAAGAGATGCATGGGGTCTCTCCTAGATAGAGTTCGCAGATGAAGAGATGCATGTTACCCTCCTTGAACTTGGACACTAGAATCGTGGGGTCTCTCCTTAGCAGTCGTTGAATAGATGAGACATGGACATAGGGAAAAAATTTTAAATTGGTCCACCACACTGCACTCAAAAAGCTGGGAAATCCAAAAAGCGTCGTCATGCTTTTCTTCTCTTCAATTTTGAGTCATGTTTTTTTGCGTTTATGCTTCTTTTGATCTCTGTTTTTGTGCTTTTCTGCGTTCATGTTTCTTTCCATCTTTGCTTTTGTGAGATGTATCTATTAGCCCCAAATAAATTACCATAAATTTCTTGAATTTTATATTTTCTTTTTTAATTTGAACAAAGTCCCATATGCCCTGGACAATAACTAAGTCATGTGTGAATATCCATTTTTCATTTTTGAGATTTTGGGTTATGTTTGGACACATCTTCATTTGACATATATGAATATGAATAATCGGGAGTCAAAATTGAGATGTTGTTGTTAGTTGCATTGGTGAGATATGAAAAGTGGTATAACATCCAAATTTGGGGTTTGAGTAATTATAGCTGGTATTTAAAACAAAAATGGAGGTACTTGGGAAAGAACAAGTAAATGTTTGGTTGGGATCCAGAAAAACTTATGCATGTTATTTGTTGCTCCATATGGATTAACTCACTCTCTAAATGGTTATTGGAGAAATTTTGTTTGTGACGAGTCTATAGTATTTGTGACTGATAGTATGAATGTATTTGTGTCCCCACTATCTTAATTTATTTCTACGGTTGAGTATGGCTTTCACTTCTAAAATCTCAATTAATCATTTGGCTATAGAATGGCATTTTAACTATTATGAAATTTGCAAATATGGATATTTGGGATCAGATGGAAGGCCCTCTTTATGGTATTGTAAATGTTGATATAGAGAATCTTATTTAAAGCGGGTTCGGTGACCTCGAGCATCTCACATGGCTACATTGATATTCTTCGTTAAGATTGTGACCATTAGAGAAATCCTAGTGGCAACGATTGTTGCAAATCTTATGGCAAGATGTACATCATTCATTTAACTTGGGAATGGTGATATTGTTTCATGCACATCAAAAGAAGGACTAAATATGGGAAATATAAAGTTGTATAAAGAAAAATGGTTAAATTTGAAGGGAGACTTTTGTCATGTTTCCTTTGGATGCACACTATTCTTGGTTATGATTGTGGAAAGTTAAAGGTCTTGATATTTGGTGTTGACGAAGATGAGAAATTGTAGGTGAAATTGAATGATTGGATAATTTGTAGTACTTATACTAGTTTTTCACTTTATGCAAGCGTTGCAGACAAGATACAAGAGGTGGTAAGTCAATTTATTTATACCACAAGGTGGGACCTACTCTTTGTGGAAATCGTGGATGAAATATTCCATGGAGATGGACCTTATGAGTGAATGAAAAATTAATAGTCACTAATGGATTTTGGGAAAGAGTGAGTCATTAGTATATTTTGGCAACAAGCATGGGTGAGAATAAAATCCTTAGGAAAATAAATCATGATGGGTTATCAAGGGATGGGAAAGGTCGAAAAAGTTAATTGGTATCATCGAGGGGCTTGAAATTGTAGTAATATTAAAATAGATTGTGGGAAATTGGAAACTATTTACCACAAAAAAATGGTTATTCTAGCCATTCCTAGAGCTTTGGTAGACATGGGTTCCAAAGATTCAATTTCTTTGTTAGAGAACATCTAGTATAAATCACAATGTAATGGTTGATAACTATGGTTGAAAATATTTTGTTGAAATAGCCTTTGAGTTTGTCAAGCAAATAAACAACTTAAGTCATCCACATAATTGGTGTGCTTTAAATCATAAAAATATGAACATATGATAGAAAAATATGTTATTTCCATGTCACCAAGACAAGAAGAGAGAGCGTGGTTATCAAATTATCTTGTCATGTCAAGGTATGGAATGTTAGATAAGAAGAATTAAGGCGCTTGAATGAGAGGTTTAATAAAATATTGCAAGTTTGATGAATGATGGAGGTGGTGCTTTTGATAAATAAAATATAAATGTAAAAGAATCTCCTAAGCTTCTTCTTTGTCTTACAAATCCAGATGTTGTATTCCTTGTAGCATTGGGCCTTTATAGTTTGCATCTTGATGCCATTGTTTCCGTGAAGTCCAAGAGTGGTCCAAAGACTTCCTTCCTTTTTTGCAATAACTTGAACATGTCTCTCCTTGTTATGTATTATACTATAGATTGAATGCCACATAGGCATGAGAATGCCCTAAAAAATATTTCTACAAAAATAGATGTTTATTTTTAAGAGTGCTTGCATTTCATGAAGAGAAATCCAAAATATTTTTTCCTTGGACTTTAAATTTTCAAAGATAGCAGAAAGAGGTCTTATCTTGGAGGCCTGGGGTGTTCATGTATTCAATGAAGAAAGCTTTGAGAAGGTTGCTACAACATATTCCAACACTTGTTCTTTCGAAAAATGGCTCTAGGGGCATTTCATGCAAGCGATCTATGGAAAAAAAATGTTAATAATGGCTAGAAATGCTAACATTGTCAATTGATGAGGTTTCAAGTTTAGTGAGTGAACTTTGTGAAGAGTTTCAAGATCTAGGAAAGCAGGAAGAGGCTGCAAAAACTACATTGAAGTGGCATATTAAAACTACACTGCCAACGCACGTACGTACGCACCCTAATACACTGTCAGCCAGTGTATGCCTCATAAATTAGGGTTTTTTAGTATTCGTTGTAATTCCAAAACTTTCACCGTCAACCCTTCATACTACCTTAGACTTTCACAACTTCATATGTATCAATGAGTACTTGCAATAAGCCTTACACAATAAAATATATTCAATGTGTTCAAGTGTGATTAAATGAGAGATCCTTGCCTCTTATTTATACTTTCATGTAGCATCCCACTTTCCTTATTTTAGGGAGTTCTCCATTAACTTTATTATTTAAATAATTTATTTTGCAAGCACTTTGACTTTTTGGGGCTTCTAGATGATTCATGATGGTCCTCCAACTTCACATGGCCATAACTCTCTAACCGTGAGGAGTTATGTAACGTTCCACATACCACCGAAAATTTCATAACAAACATTATCCATCTAGGATAGTTTCACTTACAAATTCATTGACCTTCATCTCATTATTCCACAATTAAGCATGGGTTCTCTAACCATACTTCCAGGATAACTCAATCTGCAAAGCGTCTTCTCGTGAGGGATTTCACCATAAGGGGACCACTTTGGAGTTCATCCATTTGTACTTCTTATCAACCATGAAAAGACAATAATGAGTCATATTTACATCAAACAAACTTGGGTCCATTACCCAAACCTTTGTGCTACCAGACTTTTTTCAAGGGTTGACATCAATGACAGCCAACCTTAATCAACAGGTTTCTTATTGATTCCCCTTTGGTTTTGAGGCTTAAATCTTCATAAATTGTCTTGTTTCGGGCAGGTCTAACATAATTTTGCAGGTACACTACCTAGGAAACCATTTACCACCTCATAAGAATCTCTCTCAAGTCTCTTTCCATTCTTTGACCTTGACCTATAGGGTCATTCTCTTATCACTTTCCACTTTCCATCTCAATCCCCCTAGAGTCACCCAGGAAGCCTCTCTTGTGTTGGATTTATCCTTCACTAAAATGAGGGGGACATCTATTAAGGTGACAGTGATAGTTGTTCCCAATTGTGTCACACTTTCATGGTTTAGGTTGGGCTTTTACCAAACTATAGATTGTGTGATAACGTTTTTGGCATTGTTTCCGAGGAGGATTTTTAATCCTTTTCGACCCATAACGACACTTGGAAAGTCTATCCTAGATCCTTTATCCATAGATTTCCTAGAGACTCCATTGAGAGAAGTTCCCTTTTTTCATTTTTGATGAATTTCGTGAAATTTTATCCGGTGACTCCATTAAGGGAAGATACCATATCCATCTTTGATGAGCCTTGAGCTCATATGGCGACTGCACTGAGGTGTCATTTCAGAAAATGGAATTATGGCACCATGGGATGAACCTTTGCCTAGAACTTACCGTGTCTCGAGGACATTTTTACAGATGGAATCAAAAAAATATGTTGATGAAGATGTTAAGCATATGATGAATCTTATAAGGGAATTATCCTAAGAATCTACTGAAGAAAAACTTGATGAAGCACCTCTTACTGAACATAAATTCCCTACAAATAAAGTGATACTTGAAGAATAGATCTGTGAATAAATTTACCAAGAATAAGGTTCCGATGAAGTTAAAAATGTTGAGACATCAATATCCATTCTCCCACACGATGAAGATGAAGTCATCCAGCCATGCTTTCCTACTGCACATGAAGATGAAGAAGTGTTTAGTCCCAATGATACAGATAGTTTCATGGAGGATACTTATGACATGTTTGATCACCACATTGATGATTTCATATATATTGGGAGGCGTAAACGGGATGTGAGTTATTTAATTTTTTTATGGAGATCCCATTTACGACATGGAAGGTAGTTTTCGAATAAAAAATTATGATGTGTTACTCTCAGATGATCCAGTTATTCAGGATTTTGATGATGACACAATTGCAGATAATTTTCATCCACTTAGGGATGGCTTGTTATAGGGTAATCATGATGATTTTCAGTCATGCCTTAGGATTTGTGACGCATATGATTCTGAGCATTCAGATTGGTTATGTGATGAATATATTCTTCCATCCCTACATTCAAGTTTTGATGGATATGAGACCCTGGTCAACCTAGAACAATTGAAGACTCACACTACCAAGTAGCAGTGTTTTATTCATGTGGAATTTTGCATGGATTTGTATATGAAGAGGAAAAAACATTCAGTAAAGGGAAGATTTATTTCTCTGGATGTGAGGCTATCACTTACCTCTTATCTTCTTCTTTGGGAAGCCATGCAGTTTTCTTCCAATATCTCATCTCCTCTCAACCTTCAAGAAGCAATGATCAAGTGAGTGAGGAATATAATGACCCATCATCTATATATGGTAGCCCTATTCAAAGATGGGTGGATCAATCTTGTGGCCATTCTTCCCAGTAGGATTGTCTCCCTCCCACCCAACTCCATGAGTTGATTTCTATGATCGATTACATGCTTATTTATGCTCATAATTATTTTGTGCTTAACTTATATTTGTTGTATTACATGATTAAGAACATGGGAAGATACCTTGATGAGATGTTGAGTAGGTTGTTTCACTGGTTATACGACTTCACCTGATATCATGCGCTTGATCTCTACGGGCCTCGAGCCCCAGGTAAGTAGGCATGTCATTTGTTTTCTTGCATTTGCATTTGAGTGTTCATTATAGTGTAGTTGCATTTACTTTCATGCTTTGATTTACATGTTGATTTATTTGTATTTATGCATAGTTATTCTGGTACATTTGCTTGAATCATATTGCATGTTAGTAATGGTTTTTCATGCTTTCTCTTGGATTAGGTAAGAAATTTCTGATATTGTATGTTTTCTTCTTGATTTCAAGGTTTATTTTTCAAACCCTTGGAGGAGTATAAGAGCATACACCCTCCATCACGATCTATCTTTGTTGTAATTGAAAAGGCCATTTTGCAAAGGTTGGTACAAGGAATAAAATGGCTTACACCCCTAGATAAGTAATAAAACCTAGATCATAAACAAGAGACTCCATAACTCAATAGATAAGGAACTAATATTTATATTGGAGATTTAATGTTATGCATTGGTAAATGTGATATGAAGGATATTGTATTGTTTAAGTTTGGAATTTTTATTTTACACGCTTTAAGCTACATTGTTCCCTAAGGGCATCTTAATTAGCCAAGTGATTTAGTTGTAATAAATTTTAAGCTACAGCCAATAGGGATGCAACAAACTCATCCTCTTTCATTATTTTACTCACTCTTATACCACTAAAATTCACTTGTAAGCCTTGGTAATTGTTCTACTGGTTAATAACTATTGTTTGAGTGGTTTACTTGTTGATTTTAATGGCTAGAACTTGTTGTTGTAGAAAAATTTTTATACATCCATAAGGATGTTACAAAATCTTTCCAATAACACTTAGTAACAACCCTCTAATTGCTATCAAATTCTTTCTCTAATCATTGGAAAATTATCTACTTGTTGCTAGATTTATTTCCAACATCTTGCACTTGATTTTGATGGTTAATTTTGAAATTTTAATATCTTATTTACTACACACACACACACACACACACACATATATATATATATACTTGTTCAAATTTGGGACAAGAATGTTTCTTGTTGATTCCCCTTTGGCTTTGAGGCTTAAATATTCATAAATTGTCTTGTTCTCGGCAGGTCTAACATTGTTTTGCATGTACACTACCTTGGAAACCATTTACCACCTCATAATAATCTCTCTCAATCCTCTTTCCATTATTTGAAATTAACCTATAGGGGCATTCTCCGATCACTTTCCACTTTCCATATCAATCCCCCTAGGGTCACCCAGGAAGCCTTCCTTGTGTTGGATTTTTCCTTCACTAAAATGAGGGGGACATATGTTAAGGTGAAAGTGATAATTGGTCCTAATTATGTCACACTTTCATGTTTTGGGTTGGGATTTTCCCAAACTACATATTGTGTGATAACAGACCAAGCAAGAAAAATGCATCCACCCAATTAAAGGAATGAAGAAATACCTAGGCATGCCAAAACCCATTTGCAATATTCATAATGATTGTTAACATAGAGGGTGGAAAACCTCATTAGAAATATGAGCTAGGTAAGGCAAGGGAAAAATCATATATAGGATAAAAAGTAGAAACTTAAGGTGAGTTCAATGTAAAGAAAATAATGGGAAGCATGAGAAGTCAGAAATAGTAGGAACACTAGACTATTCACCATTGAAACCATTAATAATAGAAAGTATTTCAAAAAAAGATCCAAGCCTACCTCTTCTAAATGTAGGCAACAAAACCAATAAGACGAGACAATACTAAGAATGTAACTATAGTCCAAATGCTAAGGAAAAAACACAATTGACTTAATACCTAAGCATGAAAAAACCTCCAACCACCCATATTCTTGTATGGACACAAATACAAATGATTAGAACCATGGAGAATGCAATAGCGAAGGAGTGGCTCAACAAATTTGATAGAGCTCAATAACAATGCTAAGTATAAATGAAATTCAAGAATGGGAGTCAATAGAAGATATATCTGGGGAATTAAAAGGATCTAGCAAATGTGGATTGCTCAATCTCAATAGAGGGTGAGGATTAAACAAAAACAAATTCTAATTCTAATGCAACGTTAAATTCCCTTCATTGTGATACTTCATGATGGAAGGGTGGTCCTTTCCAAGCCCAATAACCACACAAATAAATCCCAAGGATTTTAGGGATAATCATATCCAATAATAAAACCTCAAAACCCCTCCTTTCAATAGTTAACAATAATTCTAAATAACCTCCACAAGGTTAGCGGGCTCAACAACTTGTTTATAACATGTAACCAAACAAATAATATCAACTACCTAATCATATACCAATCCACAATGCCATCATTTTTTTAGTTAATCAAAACCTCTAATAGATATGCATATTTCCATTAACTAAAGAGGCAAAGTAATTATTCTGAAACCAATATTTCTAACAACAATGCAACATATGCCACAATCAAATGTGCGTGCCACTGATAAGTGGTAAATGTCAATGAGGCTACAGAAATCAAACCCAAATATATAATCTCTTTATCACATGATAATAATAGGTCACTAACAAACACACAATTCATATGAACAACAAGGTTAGTTCAAGAGTGCATAATGAAGAGAATGCAAAAAACATAATGTTATCATTATTTTCCTTCCACAAGTATAGATACTCATATGATACATTAACCATGTTGCCAAAATACCATAAGTCCACCATAATAAATGAAACCAAAACCACCTCACCAATTACCATAATGACTCCATGTGTCAAGAATCAAAATCCCCAAGATGTTGTAAAACCATATGATCATGAATATATAACGAAAGAAACATAAACCATCATCATCACCATATGAAAATATTATCAACATAAAAGGTGCACCCATGAGACACCAATTTGATCATAATAAAACATAGAAAATAATGAATTTGCATGAGGTATGACATTGTGGCCTTTAATCTGTTTGACACAACACATCCTTATGCCTATCGTGCAATTGGATGGTGGGATCCTCCTGAGTTAAGTCATAACTGAGGTTGAAGATGCATACGAAAAGAGTCATGATTGCTTCATATATCAGGTTAGTCTCTTGTGAGGATAAATGATGGATTTGCCAAAAAAAAGAGGCAAAAATCACTACACTTTGTGATACCAAAATCATTGGCCAAAAAAGGTCAACATAAGCCTTAATTTGTAAAAAAAAAGACTTCATGAATTTTCACTTGCATAAAAAATATATCAATGGATGCCAAATGGGATGACTTCAGACCTTATCCCATCAACACAAATACTTCGACATAACCATACTAAAATATTTGGGATGACCCAACTAGAACCAAGATTCCCTAGTTTTTAATATTTTAACCAAGTACAACTGCAAGGGATGACATAATTTGACTCAAATACAACCAATATATTGCATATGGTGACATCATTGGATATTTCCTCTTTGATATGTACTTAAATAAACATTAGCTAAAAACACTCAACCTATGTTATTGCATGTTCCAACACTTGATTAAAATAGACAAAACAAACACCGCTCTAAAGTAACCAACTAAT
>ML808947.1:460797-501959 GCA_009831015.1 Picea engelmannii | reverse complement strand
TGCTCATAGGTGTCTTGTTAATATTTCTAATGCTCAATCTTATTTCTAACCAAATATTGTAGGCATAATTACATAGAGACTATGAGGATTAAAATCCATGTTAGTGCACAAAATCCATGAAAATGCATGAGGAGATCAATCAACAAAATTACATAATAGAAAAAATGCATTGTAAATTGACCTTTGGTCCATCAAATCCATTTCTCCATAACAAATTTCTATATGTTTTTCATTTCACACTTCATAATCAACTACAATGTAAAGATTCAAAGGCTGACACCAAGAACGTTTGACAACTTCCAAAACCCATCACTTTTAATGTATTTTTCTTATCTATTTCTTGTTTCTTTTTTCATCCTATGATACCCATTTCCATTTCCATTTCCAAAAAGAAAGATCACAATGTCAAAAACAAAAAAACAAAAATAGATCCACCCAAAAACTATGACACATCAAAATAAAAAAAAAGCACACACATTACCAAAAAAAATATATATGCATTCAACTCAAACACCATGAAAACAAACTAATGAAAAAATCAAATCACATGGTCACACTAAATTACAATGTAACAAAATAATGGATCCTGAAATGGAGATGAGCCACAACAAGAATAGGGAGTAGCAACCTGGAGATGAATAAAAGAGAATAAATGGATGATGAATGAACACAATAAAAAAAGACTTTTCTCTTCTCTCTCGATGCCTCACCCAAGCAACAACCATTCCAATGCCTCCCATTTCATCCAATCTTGTTCATCAATTGGGTCCCTTTATCGTGTTCCCCTTTTTCATTTTGTTTTTTAGTTCAACAACTATATCTGGTATATATGGCTCATAAATATGAATATCAAAGATGCCTTCTATTATCTTTAAATGTTTGTAAATCTCAATATCTATGTTGTAACTATTAGAATAGTCATAAAAGAGTTTATTATCATAAAAAATTTAGGGAGGCATGTTAATGGGGATGGATGTGTTAAAGATGGTCACTTGTTAGAAGGGTTTATCAAGCATTTATTTTTTAGAAGGTTTTGGGTTGTGGTGTAGTTGTTAGTTGGGGTGTAGCATTTCTATGCAAACATGTCCAAGGTTACACTTGTGAAGGTGTAGAGCCTTTGTGCACGTAGATATCCCATGTGTGTGAGGGAAGGTATTTTACTTCTCTAAGTTAGTTTCCCCCCATTATGAAAATGACATAACACATATATAGGGTACAATCCAAATAGATGCGAAAATATTCTCCTTGATAAACTTGACACATGTCTGAGGTATAATGAGAATGTTGGATCATGTTGTCATTGATGCCAATGGTTTGAATGATTGATGTCAAGTGATGATTGATTGATTGTTGTCAAAGGATGGATGTCAAGGAATTGATTGATGCCAAAGGATTGATTGATTGATTGATAACATACTAATGTAATATGTATTGTCCTTGATGTGAATGCATAGATGAAGATGTATCAATGAGTTGTCATTGATACATGATGCATAGATGAAGATGGATCGATGTGGTTTCATTAGTATATGATGCATTTTAGGATTGATGTTAAGATGAATCATTATTGTTGATAAGGTGCACAAATGGATGAACTACAAAGTGGTCCCCTTATGGTGAAAGCCATCACGGGAAGATGCTTTATGGTTGAGTTATCATTGAAGTATGGTTATGCTTATATATGGAATAATGAGTTGAAGATAAGTGAAGTTGTTGGTGAAACTATCCTAGATGGTTATTTCTTGTCATGCCATTTCCAGTGGTATGTGGAATGTCACATAACTCCTCATGGTTTGAGAGTTATGTAAATACAAAGATGAAGGACCCTCATATGTTGGATTGAAGCCCTAAAAGGTAAAAAAAAAGTAAAAGATCTTGCAAAGAAGAAATCATTATTTAAATGATAAAGTAAAGTGACAAAGTCAAGAAGATTATTTAAATAATAAAGTAAGGTGACAAGATTGAGGAGGATTATTTAATTAATAAAGTGATGGAGAACTTTCTAATTATGGAATGTGGTTAACCCTAAAATGAGGAAGTAACCTACAATTGGGTTAAGTGACCTAAAATAGGTTAAGTAACCTAGAAGATGAAGAGTATAAATAAGAGGAAAGGGTCTCTTGTGAAGTGTATCTTATATAGATCTTTTGTGTGTATCTATTGAGTATGTATTGAAAATCTATTCTCAAAGAGAGGAGATATGGAGGATCTCATGAACAAATCAAGTCTCAGCAAGGTTTGAGACTATGATGGAAAAAGTCTTGGAAGTTCATAAACCCTAGTTTATGAGGTGTACGCGGGCTGCAGTGAGCCAGAGCGTGTACATATGCGGGCTATATGAAGATAGGGCACGTACAGTTGATGAAGTCATGGAGATTGACATTTAAGATGATGAGAGGCTTTTGAATACTAAAGCAAGTTCCAGATTTGCATTCTATGGGCTCAGATCTGCTATAGAAACTCTGGTATGGTTATGTTGTTGTCTTGATGGATACTCTTGTTTGTTATGTGGTGAATGCTTAAGGCATTCTTAGTATGGATGTCGTGATGTGGTTTGTATTGGTTGATGGAGTGAGAAACACTCTAATGATTTAGTGTTGATATGATTGCTATAGTATACTAGTTTCTTATACATGATTGGGTAGCATTCATATTGAGAAGCATGAATAAGTTGTTGGAGAGATTGGATGTGTTGGGATTGGCTATGGGTCAGATTGGACAGTGGAAGATAGAAGAGAATGTGACTGCAGGTTGTAGAGGTTCTGAGTGTGTGATGAAAAGGAAAACCCTAGTTGCTTAGAAGTATATGCAGGCTGTAGTATAGACTGGTTGCGTACATACGCGAGCTGTACTACTGGTAGGGTGCATACATACATGTGTTGAACTACCAACAGGTCGCGTACCTATGACAGATTGATATATGTTGAGGATTGTTGCCTCATCTCAGTTGGTGTTGAGGGTGTAAGCTGAGTCTTGCATTATAGAGATGGTGCTCTTGTAGAGTTGTACTCTAATCAGTTGTTGTTGATAAACCCAAGGATTATAGTCTGTAATAAAAAGAAAATTGTACGTACATATTGTGTTCCTTGTGTTTCTTGTAGTGATGATGTGTTGATGATATATTGCTAATATATGTAGTTGATATATGTTCACATCTAATTGGTTATCAATGACAACAATAAGTAATGAGTAAATGGTGATTTCTAACTAATGAGTTTTGTGTAAGAGGGAAGTTTTAAAAAAAATCCCCACACTCATTCACCCCCCCCCCCTCTAAGTGTGGTCAGTGTGTCCAACAATTGGTATCAGAGAAATCCTTCACTATAAGCCTTAACAAGCTTAGAGGAAATCTATAGACACACAAATGGATGATGAAGTTTCAATCCTTGATGAGGAAAACTATTCTACTTGGAGAATAGAGATGAGAGCACACTTGAAGGAAATGGGAGCGGGCATTTGGAAGGCAACCATTGGTGGATAAGTTTCCTTTAAGAACAAGTCAAAGTTTGCAACTCAAAGGGAAGGAAAGAAGAATGATGCATTAGCTCTCAAGACCATTCTTAGTGGACTCACAAGCCTTATCAAAGAGATCATGGGACAATGCACTTCTGCCAAGGATCTATGGCTAAATCTAGAGGAGACATATCAAAGAAAGAACAAGAAGGAAGATATTGAAGACCACCCCATCATGATCATTAAATATCTTGAAAGAATTTCAAATGAAGACAAAGAATCATGTGATGATGATGGCACAAGTGAAGATCTTGAAGACATTTCAAATAAATACAAGAATCAAGTGATGATGTTGGTAAAAAGGAAGATCTCGAAGATATTTCAAATGAAGGTAAAGAATCCCCAAAGACACTTGATTGCAATGATTCAAAATGTTATGATGTTGATTTTTTCTCTACAAGTGAAGAAGAAAATCCATAAATAGTCTATGTAGAGTTTGATGGTAGTTATCCCATGGAAAGAATAGAAGAATATCTATTAGAACTTCAAAATAAAGTATAATATGGTTTATATGAATATAGAAACGACCATTATTATATAAACTATAGCTATCTTTCAGATAACACTAAGAAGTTTCTTAGGAGTAAAAGGCACATCTTGAAGTTAAGGGAAATGCTCAAAGAACAAGAAGAGGGTTATAAGACTCAATTAGAAGAAAAGGAAGAAGAGATCACAAGATTAAAGAATGAAAAAGAAGATAAGAGGGTATATGATGAGATTAGCAAAAGTTTTGAAATTATTGTCCATCTCAAGACCCAAATTGAATAAGCCAAAAGGGTAGAAGAACTGTTGAGGAATCAAATAAATGAAAAGGAAGAGTCATGTCATAAGTTAGAAGTTGAAGTTGTTGATCTTAGAAAGAAAGTAGAGAAGTCAAACAAATTCTTGAATAGCTCACAAATCTTGAATGAGATCTTGGAAAGTTAAAGATCACCAGATGATAAATCAGGTCTTGGATACAAGAAATAAGCTACACATGTTGAAGAAAGCACCTCAAAGAAGCATGAGGTAAGTCCCTCAAAGGATGAAGATAATGTTTCAAGTCAACCATCTCCACAAGGCAAGGAAAGTTTCAAAAGAAAAAAGCAAGGAAGACATCAAGAAGCCATTCTTACACCTCAAAGAAGATTGACACCAAATAAAAGGTATGAAAGTGTTTTTCATGGTAAATGTTATTCATGTAATGAATATGGTCACAAAGCTTTGGAATGTAGATCTTATGCAAGGAGAGACAATGGAAGATTTCATAACACTATAAGGTGTTGGAGATGTGATCAAGTAGGACACATTTTGTTCACTTTCACAGCATGAGATGCTACAACTGTAGTGGATTTGGCCACAAATCCTAGGATTGTTGGAACACAAGAAGAAATTCAATGATGAGGAATTCATATAGCATGACTAGAAGAAGGAATGAAGCAAGGAAGGGAGACATCTTTGAAAAGATGGAAGCTCAAATCTCAAGTTCTGAGAAGCAGGGATGCCTTCAGAAGTGGGTGAAGAAAACTGAGCAACCAGAGCAAATTGGAAGCCTTGAGGGAAGCTCAAGTTTGTCATCTACTGAAGCACACAGGGGTGACAGTGGTAACAGTCGCGTACATACGCAGGCTGACCTTGAACAGGTCGCCTACATACAAGAGTTAATGCAATAGGCCACGTATATGTGGTAAAGCCTTGGGAAAAAGGCAATGCACATGGGTTGTGTTGGCGTTGGAAGTCACTCCTGGATTGCAGCAGGAGCAGAGCCCGACACCCATCAGTTTATGTCATGTTTCGTTTATAAAGGGGTGATTAGATGGAAGTAAACTCGGAAGAGTATCGTTATAACTCAGAAAACTGGGCTGGAACAACAGTGACACATGAGGTCTTGACCTAACTTAAGCCAGTACTAATAATAGTGGTGAGTATTTGGAGGGAAGAGAGGAGAAACAAAGTCTTCTCTGGACATCCAGTCTTCCAGCAGTCTTCACAAAAGAGGAAAAGTCTCGGCTGTGAGATCCTCTCAGAGCTGAACAAACTTCAAAATGAACCTAAGAAGATTGCAAAACTGATAATATCAAACCTACATAATATAGCAATGCAACACCCGATTGGATCATCCATGCCCAAGATCTTAGATTCAAAGGAAAAGAGGAAAAGAAGGAGTTGGCTGCCATTAAACAAGAAGTCTCAAATGTTCTTCTATAACTAGAGAACCAGAGGCTGGATTAAAGCTTTACAATTGGGAGTTGTTCTCTATCATCGATACTTTCAAAAATACAAAAACTGAGTACATATACTCCTAAACATTTGCCCAACAAAGGCATCCTAGATTTTTAGGGCGTGGCATCTCTTCGATCAAATCTGGTCTGAACTCCTTTGTCAGACGCCACCTTAACTTTGCATGGCTCTTGCAAGGGGTAGTTGAGCCATTAAATGTTGAGTTAGCGTGTGCAGACTTCTCTGGTTAGTCGAGGACTAGGCATGGCTTCTTTGGAAAAAATCTAGCACACAGGACCATCTCGAGCAGACTGCCCGACGGATCCTCCATACCTTACAATTAATGAGTGAGGAGAGGTTTCAACCACCTCCTCCCACCTTCATTTACTCCTAGCAGGAACCAGGGTTGAGACCGAGTCAGACTGACACCTGGAGATCACGACGATCCCTTCTATAGCTAAACCTGGCTCTTTCATCCCTTTTGCACAACTCTTTTTATTTCCCCAAGTGACCACGGGTTGTGACCCTGCACTTATCTTCAAAGGTGCTTTCGACGTTTCGGGGTTCAGGGTTTTGAAATGCAATGGAAGAGAAAAACCCCTTACCTTTGGAAGTCTCGATAGCCGAAATGTCGACATGGCCTGATCGTGTGCCACGCGTCCCTTTGGATGGACGGTTGTGATGATGTCGGCGTTTTGGGACCTATCTCATTATATGGTGTGCACTAGCGTCCTTTTCCCGGGCTTGTTCCTCTGTGACCGGGCGCCAAGACCTTAGGCCCAACTCCTGAGCACTTTCGGCGCTTCATGTTTCGTGGATGGGAAGGGGCTGATCCTTGCTCTTCAAAGTCATGATGGGCGAAGTGGCGATAGAGCCTAATCGCACACCACATGCCCCCATTTGATCGGACGGCCCGGAACTTCTTCGGTGATACTGTGGGCCTAGATCCCGGATGCCTTCGGCACTTCACGTTTCGTGGATGGGAAGGAGTTGATCCTTGCTCTTCAAAGTCGCGATGGGCGAAGTGGCGATAGAGCCTAATCGTGCACCACGTGCCCCCCTTTGATCGGACAACCCAAAACTTCCTCAGTGATACTGTGGGCCCAGATCCCGGACGCCTTGGGCACTTCGCGTTTCGTGGATGGGAAGGATTTGATCCTTTCTCTTCAAAGTCACGATGGGTGAAGTGGCGATAGAGCCTAATCACGCACCAAGTGCCCCCCTTTGATCGGACAACCCGAAACTTCTTCGATGATACTGTGGGCCTAGATCCCGAATGCCTTCAACACTTCGTGTTTCGTGGATGGGAAGGAGTTGATCCTTTCTCTTCAAAGTCACAATGGGCGAAGTGGCGATAGAGCCTAATCGCGCACCACGTGCCCCCCTTTGATCGGATGGCCCGAAACTCCTTCGACGAGATTGTGGGCCCGATTCATGTGTTAAACATGGCACAATTCCATCGACCGCAACTATCCACTAACCGACGATCTACTCCATTGGTCGATCCTGGCCGCTGGACACTGGATCGTGTGTCTGCTATCATTTTAAGTCCGACATGGGGATTTTATGCACTGCACAGTGCGCTCATGGCTGTGACCTTGGAAAAAATGCATTTGTTAGGTTCTTTAAGCCCCATTTCTTCGCATTTACGCCACAGGCTCAAATCTTGGAGAGAAAACACCCCTTTGCAAGAATTTGCACTAACATTAGGCTCCATGGGGGATAGAGTCGTCCCTGCGATGCTCTAAGAACTCATTCTGCAACTTCAATGCCTTGCTATTGGGATATGGAGTCATTTACTAAGCCGAAAAATAAAAATAAAAGTAAACAAAGAACCAAAATGACAATATTTACAAACAAAAGAGTCATCTAAGGCTCAAACAAAACATTTCTTCAGACAATGCCCATTTACTGGGCTGTTAAAAACCTCCTCACCCTCCAAATCCTGCAACATGTACGTGTTATTTGAGAAAACCTCAGAGATTTTGAAGGGCATGATCCATAAGGCATCAAACTTGTTGTGTTTTCCCTTATCCTTTCTGGGTGCATCCCACTTAAGCACCAAATCCTCGATCTCAAACTCCTTCTTCCTGACCTTCTTGTCAAAGGCCTATTTGACCTTCTGTTGATGACTATGAGTTGCGTCCATCACTTGTTCCCTGATCTGTTGTACTTCCACCATCTGATGAATCCTTCTGACCATATGATTTGGCTCTCCTTCATAATTTTGAAAGAACTTCACTATAGGTAAGGCGAGCTGAGTGGGAAAAACCACCTATTTCCGTAAACCAGCTGAAAAGGCGAGGTGCCCAGGGACTTATTCATTGTCACTCAATCGACCCATAGAGAAAATTTGAGATTTGAATCCCAAGCCCTCTTATTGTCTTCCAATAATCTTTTAATGAGCTTGATTAGTCTTTTATTGGAAGATTCTGCCAGTCCATTTCCTTTAAGGTAATAAGGGGTGGAGTGAATTAGCGAGATCTGGAACTGCTCACAGAACTTAATCAGAGGCTCAGATTTGAATGAAGCAACATTATCAGTGACAATCCTGTTGGGACAGCCAAATCTGGCTCGGATATCCTCCATGAAGCTGATAATTACTTTGTGTGATGCACTTCTGGTGGGGGCAACTTCTATCCACTTGGCGAAATAGTCTGTTGTAGTCAAGATCCATCCAGCCCCCATTGTTGAAAAGGTGATGGAGCTACTACATGCTTAAGTGGCAGTGGTCTAAGCTGTTGCTTTCCTGAGAACTTTTGGCATTTGATGCAGGCTCTGATTTCTCTGCAGACATCAGCGAATAAAGTGGGCCAGTAATACCCAACCCTAAGGATTTTGTGAGCTGTGTTCTTCCAGAAATGATGCCCCCCACAAAGGCCACTATGGAAATCAAACATAACTTTCTGGGCTTCTTGTGGATTCAGGCACCTTAAAAATACCCCTAGAGGGTCTTTCCAGTACAAGGCTTGGTCAATGAGGCAATATCTAACCGCCTGAGCTTCAAATCTCTCGCCTTACTCTTTCCCATTCCATTAGGAGGCTTCAACTCTTGCAAAAAAAATAAAATATCTCTATACCAGGTGCATTCTGCTAGTGATAAGTCACCCTGAGAACCTTTGTTGGATGACTCAGCTTGCTGATTTTCTGAACAAGCATTGATGAAGCTAATCCCCAAGGCCTTGCAATTGGATTTAGCCAGCAGCTTGGCTAAACCCTGCCCCTTTATCAACTTGGTGGGCTTAATCTCCAGATCAAACTCCAGGATCTTGGTAATCCATTTACCTCTTCTCCCATCTATGTCAGGCTGTATAAGGATGTCCTTCATAGAGGCTGAAGGAATGTATGCAGTCACTTTTGAGTGCAAGACATAGACTTTGAAATCTTTGAGAGATTTCACCAAGGCATAGGCCTACTTCTCCATGGTCTCGTATCAGACTTCTGTATCTCTCAATGCCTTGCTAAAGAACGAAATGGGTTGTTCTCGTCCTTCCTCATTTTTCTCCAATAAGACCACTGCTACTGTATCAAAAGAAGCAAAATAAAAAATTAAGAAGTCCTTGGAATAATCGAGACTGATCAGCACAGGTGCCTTAGTCAATGCCTTATTTATTTGGATAAAAGATTCCCTGGGTTCAGTAGTCCATTTTACTTCTTTTCCTTTCCTAAGCATGGATGTGATGTGTTTCACCATCTTAGCGAAATTTGAGACAAACCTCCTCAGAAAGTTAATCTTCCCTAAAAAAGCCTGAACTTCCTTTCTAGACTGGGGAAGTGACAGAATCTGAATTGCCTCTACCCTGCTGGGATCAATCCTCACTCCTTCTGTTGATACCATATGACCTAACAATTTCCCCTCCTTCATAGCAAACAAATATTTTTGGGGGTTTAAGGATAGGCCAAACCTCCGACACTTCAAGAACACTTTTCTTAGGTGACAACAGTGCTCTTTGTTAGACCTGGAGAAGACTGTGATGTCATCCAGATAGATCACCAAAAAATGATATTTTTCCCCGATGAAGGCTATATTCATGGCCCACTGAAATGTTGCTCCTGCATTCATCAATCCAAAGGGAATTTTGGCATACATGAATGTGCCCCAAGGAGTGGTGAAGGTCATTTTTTCTCTGTCCTCAGGCATGACTGATATCTAGTTATAACCAAAAAAACCATCGATCATGGATATCCTAGAGGCACCAGTTACCCTCTGTAATATGTGTTCCATGTTGGGTAGGGGATAATTGTCTTTCTTTGAGCTCCTGTTCAGGTTCCTGAAATCAACACAAAGCCTGATTTCTCCACTTTTCTTTCTTACTCGGACCAAATTGGCCACCCATTCAGAATATCTCAAGGGGACAATGATTTGGGCATCTAACAACTTCTTCACTTCTCTTTCCATGATAGGAAACAACATGGGGTTTATCTGCCTTAGCTTTTGCCTAAATGGTTTGGCCTCTTCCTTCAGTGGGATCTTGTGTTCAATGACAGATGTGTCATATGTCTTGAGGTCTTCATAGGTCCATGCAAACACATCGACAAATTGTTTTAATAATTCAGTGTATTCGACCCTCTGTTCTTGGGTCAGGCTGCTTGATAACTTGACGAACTTAGGCTCCTCTTGTGTGCCAATGTTGCACTCTGATGTATCAGTATTTTCTCCTGAAATCTTATCTTTTACTGCCACATCATTCCCATAGAACAGTATTTCTAAAGGGACTAGTTCCCTTGGAATGTGATTGCGAGGCAACTGAACAATATGGTGATTAACAATTTTATTTAAGAATACCTCAGAGTGAGGGTCGCCTTCAGGATTAGGGTCCTTCTCAATATGCAATGCATAAAAATCATTAACGGACTGAAGAAATTTTTCGATTTCCAGGTCATCTTCGAATACCTTCCAATGCTTTACATTGTCTGGGATGGATGGCCTATATCTTATCTCGACCCCACATGGGATCTTCGGCGGCAGAGGGATCCTAAATAAATTAGTTGAGACAGCTAAGGAATCGGCTGAAGAATTATCCTCCCTTGGTACAAAATAAATGTTGAAAGCTGAGAAGAAATTATCAATCAGGTCCCATACCTCATTTTTGTAACTTCTGAGCCGAGGATGCTTGGCCCGATAGACATTCCTGACTTGTTGGATTATCAATTCAGCATCTCCGAACACTGCCATCTCCCTTATTCCCACTTCTTTTGCAACCCTCATACCCAGAACAAGAGCTTCATACTCTGCCACATTGTTGGTGGTTTCAAATTCCAGCTTGTATGATAGGGATATGGTCTCTTGAGAAGGTGAGATGAAAATGACTCCAGCGCCAGCGCCTTCTCTAGAAGAAGCTCCGTCGAATTTTTTTTTCCAAATGGAGGTGTTTGGAGGAGGTGTCCCATGATCAAAGAAGTGTTTCTTTCTAATTTGGAAAGGGGCTTCAAGAGCATCAGTGATCTGTAATAAACTAGACCCCAAATCAGTGTCAAGTGCAAAGATGGGATGATTGGTGGGGTTTGCTTCATCACTGACAATATAGGCTAGCTGGGCTTCTCTGTACAACCTCCTGTGTTCCCCTCCAAAGACTGGAATGGTGGCATATGTGAGATCCATCTGTAATGTTCCTCCGAGTCTTTTAATCCAAGACCTAGACAAGAACATGCCAAACTTGGGGGGAACATCAGCTACCACAATGTCCATGACCACACTCTTCATTGGCAGCTAAAATAAAGAGACCACCAAGTCTTTGATGACTCCAAGACATTGCACCCTCCTTGAGTCAAAAGAGTACAAATCATGATAATCCTTTGTCACTTCCAGTCCCAATTCTTCCATGACTATTTTGGGCATAAGGTTATGGGAAGCCCTTGAATCCATGAGGCAGTTATGCAACACTTTATCATGTACATTCAAGGATGTGTAGAAAGGAGGGGACGAATCATCTCTATCTTCTGCCATGGGACCTAGGACGACTGCTGGCTTTTCATCTTGGAGATTTATTGAGTCCGTGGAAGGCTGGGGGGGCTCAAATTGTAGCAACTTGGAGAGGGACTTTTTGAAATCTTCATTTTTAACTAGTTCAGAGAGGGGTACAGGAATTCTAATCTTCTGAATCTCATGCTCAAAACTAAAGGAGGAGAGAGACCTAGGATTTTCCCTTACCTCAGAGACAGGTTCCTTGGTTGCTGGAAAAACATTCTAAGTTTCCCTTTCTTTAGTAGTGGTCATCGCATCTTTAGTAGGCCTTTCCGCTATGAGGGGATGGTCCTGGCTATCAAAATTCCCTTCTTTCTTTTTTGACCTGAGATTGTATTTGTTAGGAGTGATGCTGGGCTTTTCCCCTCTACTCAACTCGTTGATTTGGGTATTGATAAGGGATTCTTCATATGCAGATTGCATCAAATGAGGAAAAAGGGAAGTGTCCTCGATGCAGTGGATCTCAGGGCTGGGTTCATCCACCTCCTCCCCTTTCTCATGTGAAACTAGGATATTCTGGAGAGGGGTCTGAATCCTCTGATCATCCCTGTCTTTGCTTCTTTGTTCCTTTGGCAAAGTCTGTGGCATATTGTTACCAGGCCTCCTGAAACCTTTGTTGTCATTATTCTGGGGGTTTCTGTACGTGGTCTTCCCCTCTAACTCCCACCTCTCCATCCTAGCTGAAAGGGATTTCAGTACTTTAGTTACCTCATTCGTCTGAAGGGGGAGGGGAGAGGAATGGGATGGGGAGGCCTTTGTTCTTCTCCTGGATATGTCTCTGTCAACCTTATTCCTGAGTCGGTCAACAACCAATATGTTAGACTCTACTTTCACGACTGCATCCTGCATGTGAGCTAGAGAGGTGGCTCTCCTTTCCCTCAGCAGGAGGCAGAAATCAGGATCAAAAGTTTTGGCATAAGTGATCTTTGCAGAAGCTTCGGAGGGCTTTATCTCGATGGGGTTCTTATTGTACATTTTATTAAATCTTTTGGAGAAGTCAGAGACAAACTCTCCTTCCTTTCTCTTCAAAGACCCAAACTCAGTCATGTAATACATGAAGCCCTTTTTGTCTCCCCATTGTCTCAAAAAGGTGCTATCCAAAGCCTCAATCCCATGAATAGATCCAAGAGGTAGGGCCCTAAAACATTTTCTAGCCTCTCCTTCAAGACTATGGATGAAAATCCTCATCCATACATCTGCATGCATGATAACATGATCGTCTGTAAAACTGTAGAAGGCTTCAAGGTGTTCTTTTGTAGTTATGTCCCCCTCGCCTGTAAACTTGGGCAGTTGCTTGAGGTAGCCATCTGCTGAAAGGGCATTGAGAGGCTGAGGTAACACAAGGGGAGCGTACCTAGCAACTATTATAGCCTCCATTATGGTCATGGGGGGATTTGCTCCTGCCATAGGAGTATTAGGTGGAGGAAAACTCGGAGGAGAAGGAGTTCAAAAAGGGGATAATGGAAATGAGCTTCCAGGTAGAAGGGGAAACAATGGGGGATTTAGGGAGGAGGCTAACGGGATTGAGTTAGCAGATGCTTCTCTTGGTGCAGAAGCGACAATAGTAACAAGAGGAGTGGTAAATCTAGGAGTGGGGAAATATTCTGTGGTCCTAGGTCCATGCCAAGGTATAGCTTCAGAGGAGAGGGGAGTGACAATGATTTCTCCCTCCAATCCTAGTCTATGAGGGGAAAACTCAGCAGGAACACTCTTAAAATTCAGGAAACAAGAAACTTCAGAAAAAGGTCTGCTAGGAAGCTGAGGAGAAGAAAATGGAGTTTCTACAGAAGGAGATGGTGGATTACCTGGTTCGACGATGGAAGTTTCTCCTTCATAGGCCTTTCCTTTTTTGAAAATCACCTCCGGATCAACTTTAGGTGTAGCTAGAGGCAGCTGTGGATGGGACCACATATGTCTGCCCCTGGAAGCCACAACTAAAACAGTAGGTTCGCGCCAGTGGAGTCATCACAATGGAGTCACCAGGTGCACAGTAGCAATATTCAAAGGCTCTGATGTCTGATGCACCTTCAGAATCAGAGGCTCAATGTCGTTCAATCTCGGAGAAAATCTTCAACTTTGTCCCCGAGAACAGTGCCAGAAATGTTGGCATTGTAAGTCACTCCTGGATTACAGCAGGAGTAGAGCCCGCCGCTCATCAGTTCATGTCACGTTTCGTTTATAAAGGGGTGATTAGATGGAAGTAAACTCGGAAGAGTATCGTTATAACTCAGAAAACTAGGCTGGAACAACAATGACACATGAGGTCTTGACCTAACTTAAGACAGTACTAATAATAGTGGTGAGTATTTGGAGGGAAGAGATGAGAAACAAAGTCTGCTCTGGAAATCCAGTCTTCCAGTAGTCTTCACAAAAGAGGAAAAGTCTCAGATGTGAGATCCTCTCAGAGCTGAACAAACTTCAAAATGAACCTAAGAAGATTGCAGAACTGATAATATCAAACCTACATAATATAGCAATGCAACACCCGATTGGATCATCCATGCCCGAGATCTTAGATTCAAAAGGAAAAGAGGAAAAGAAGGAGCTGGCTGCCATTAAACAAGAAGTCTCAAATGTTCTTCTATAACCAGAGAACCAGAGGCTGGATTAAAGCTTTACAATTGGGAGTTGTGCTCTACCATCGATACTTTCAAAAATACAAAAACTGAGTACATATACTCCTAAACATTTTCCCGACAAAGGTGTCCTAGATTTTCATGCCATGGCATCTCTTTGGTCAAATCTGGTCTGAAATCCTTCGTCAGACGCCACCTTAACTTTGCATGGCTCTTGCAAGGGGGTAGTTGAGCCATTAAATGTTGAGTTAGTGTGTGCAGACTTCTCTGGTTAGTCGAGGACTAGGCATGGCTTCTTTGGAAAAAATCCATCACACAGGACCATCTCGAGCAGACTGCCTGTTGGATCCTCCATACCTTACAATTAATGAGTGAGGATAGGTTTCAACCACCTCCTCCCACCTTCATTTACTCCTAGCAAGAACCAGGGTTGAGACTGAGTCGGACTGGCACCTGGAGATCGCGACGATCCCTTCTGTAGCTAAACCTGGCTCTTTCGACCCTTTTGCACAACTCTTTTTATTTCCCCAAGTGACCACAGGCCATGACCCTGTGCTTATCTTCAAAGGCGCTTTCAACATTTCGGGGTTTGGGGTTTTGAAATGCAATGGAGAAAAACCCCTTGCCTTTGGAAGTCTCGGTAGTCGAAATGACGACATGTCCTGATCGTGTGCCACACGTCCCTTTGGATGGATGGTTGTGATGATGTCGGCGTTTTGGGACCTGTCTCATTATATGGTGTGCGCTAGCGCCCTTTCCCCAGGCCTATTCCTCTATGACCAGGCACCAAGACCATAGGCCCAAATCTTGAGCGCTTTCAGTGCTTCGTGTTTCGTGGATGTGAAGGGGCTGATCCTTGCTCTTCAAAGTTGTGATGGGCGAAGTGGCGATAGAGCCTAATCGCGCACCACGTGCCCCCCTTTGATCCGATGGCTCAAAACTTCTTCGACAATACCGTGGGTGCAGATCCCAGACGCCTTTGGCTCTTCACATTTCGTGGATGGGAAGGAGTTGATCCTTGCTCTTCAAAGTCACGATGGGCGAAGTGGCGATAGAGCCTAATCGCGCACCACGTGCCCCCCTTTGATCGGATGACCCAGAACTTCTTCGGCGATACTGTGGGCCCAGATCCCGGACGCCTTCGGCACTTCACGTTTCGTGGATGGGAAGGAGCTAATCCTTGATCTTCAAAGTCACGATGGGCGAAGTTGCGATAAAGCCTAATCATGCACCATGTGCCCCCCTTTGATTGGACGACTCGAAACTTCTTCGGCGATACTTTGGGCCCAGATCCCGGACACCTTTGACACTTCGCGTTTCGTGGATGGGAAGGAGCCGATCCTTGTTCTTCAAAGTCATGATGGGCGAAGTGGCGATAGAGCCTAATCGCGCACCATGTACCCCCCTTTGATCGGACGGCCTGGAACTCCTTCGGCGAGATTGCGGGCCCTATTCCTGTGTTAAACATGGCACAATTCCATTGGCCACAACTATCTGTCGACCGACAATCTGCTCCATTGGTCGATCCTAGCCGCTGGACACTGGATCGTGTGTCTGCTATCATTTTAAGCCCGACATGGGGATTTTATGCATTGCATAGTGCACTCATGGCTGTGACCTTGGACAAAATGCATTTGTTAGGTTCTTTAAGCCCCATTTCTTCTCATTTACGCCACGGGCTCGAATCTTGGAGAGAAAACACCCCTTTACAAGAATTTGCGCTAACAGGTTGCAGCTTAATGTGATGGTATAACTCTCTGTTGCAGGGACTGACATGGTTTGTTGCAGTTTCTGACACTGTTTACTGCAGGTTTTCATGATTCCATATTGGATTATGTAATGTGATGATAAAAAAATAATAATGAAGGGCTATCTTGAATGCATGGCACTAACCCATGAGTACGGATTGAGGCAGTTTCTGTTGAAAAACAATGTTGGTCATGACAGTATGGCACCTTGGTTATGTGATATATCATGATGATGCTAGATAGAGATGTCATTGATCTATTGAAGCATACGACTAGTGCATATATTGTTGGATGCTTAGTATTTTCTGTAGTGAATGAAGGATTGAGGTTGATCTATTGGAGTACATGGCTAGTACATATTTTTGAGTTTCATTGATATATCTTATGATGTATTTGTTGGATGTCTTGGTGCATGCATTTGGCATATGGATGGGCTACATATTGAGACATGTAGTTGGTGAATTGACGAGGTGTTCATGTTGTACATCATTGATGAATCATAGCTTGATCTATAGTTGATGTATGATTGGTACATTTCTAGTACATTGGTAGAGGCACCTACTAGTAGTTTGTTTGGCACATGTTTTATGATGGTGTATGCATACATGGATGATGATTCATTCTGTTGTGGAATTGGTGCATGGTTGATGTACTTTCTTGGTACAAGTGGTGATACATGTTGATGTGCATTTTTGGTACACTTGTAGATGGTACATGTTTGGATAATGAGTACTTGGATAAAAGTACATCATTGGTATTACTTGATTAGCGTATACTTTGATACATGAGACATTTGATGGATTTTGTACTTGGTTCATGGTGGAGACATACCATGTGTGATATGACACTTTTTTGGCACATTGGTTGGTGCACATGGTTGGCACATTGGTAGATGCACATGGTTGGCATATTGGTTGATGCACATAGTTTGCATGTTGGTAGAGGAACATTCCATTGATGATATCTTATGGCACATTGTATGGTGTTGATGTACATGGTTGATGTACATGGGTGTTGTGCATGGTTGGCACACAATTTGGTACATGATGTACTTGGTTGATGACTTATTCATGATTCTCTATTTCATTGTTGACATATTTTTTGTTTCATGGTATGGCACGAGTTTTTCATGCATGGACAGGTCCAAGGATCATCATAGAAAGAGAAGTTGATCTATGATCAGATTGAGCAGTAGCATTTGCGGTAGAAGCATATTGCAGTAGTAGCATATTGTTCATATTGCAAAGAAGATAAGGGGAGACATACCTTTAGGGGGAGTCATTCTGCTTCCCATGATTCTAGGAGGAAAGAGCCCTATACTTGAAGAAAGAGCATAGAGGCATAATTCCAGGGGGAGTGATGGTATGAGTGATGAATCTTCAACATAACATCAGAGTAAGTTCCCTTATTCATAAGGGGAGAGATTATTCATAGGAAGATCAAAGGTATTCAGAAAGGGGGAGAGATAATCAAAGGGGGAGACGCCCCAAGAGGAGAATTGACCCTTTGCCATTGATGTCAAAGGGGGAGAGATAGTCACATTGATGTGATTGATGATTATTGATGTGGAGAGATAGTCATATTGATTTGATTGATGACTATTGATGTAGAGCATGCCTTGTCTACATGTTGACATCAATGATTGGTGTTGAAATCAATGTTGGTATTGCCATCAATTCCAAAGGGGGAGATTGTTGGATCATGTTGTCATTGATGCCAATGGTTTGAATGATTGATGTCAAAGGATTGATGTCAAGTGATTGATTGATGTCAAGTGATTGTTTGATGTCAAGGAATTGATTGATGCCAAGGAATTGATTGATGCCAAAGGATTGATTGATTGATGATAACATACTAATGTAATATGTATTTTCCTTGATGTGAATGCATAGATGAAGATGGATCAATGAGTTGTCATTGATACATGATGCATATATGAAGATGGATCGATGTGGTTTCATTAGTATATGATGCATTGTTGGATTGATGTTAATATGAATCATTATTGTTGATAAGGTGCACAAATGGATGAACTCCAAAGTGGTCCCCTTATGGTGAAAGCCCTCACGGGAAGACACTTTATGGTTGATTTATCCTTGAAGTATGGTTATGCTTATATGTGGAATAATGAGTTGAATATCAGTGAAGTTGTTGGTGAAACTATCCTAGATGGTTAGTACTTGTCATGCCATTTCCAGTGGTATGTGGAATGTCACATAACTCCTCATGGTTTGAGAGTTATGGCACTACGAAGATGAAAGACCCTGATATGTTGTCTTGAAGCCCCAAAAGGTAAAAAAAAAGTCAAAGATCTTGTAAAGAAGAAATCATTATTTAAATGATAAAGTAAAGTGACAAAGTCAAGAAGATTATTTAAATAATAAAGTAAGGTGACGAGATCGAGGAGGATTATTTAATTAATAAAGTAATGGAGAACATTCTAATTATGGAAAGTGGTCAACCCTAAAATGAGGAAGTAACCTAGAATTGGGTTAAGTGACCTAAAATAGGTTAAGTAACCTAGAAGATGAAGAGTATAAATAAGAGGCAAGGGTCTCTTGTGAAGTGTATCTTATATAGATCTTTTGTGTGTATCTCTTGAGTATGTATTGAAGATCTATTATGAGAGAGAGGAGATATGGAGGATCTCATGAACACATCAAGTCTCAGCAAGGTCTAAGATCATGATGGAAAAAGTCTCGGAAGTTCAGAAACCCTAGTTTATGAGGTGTTTTTGGCCCTTGACCAAGTTTTGGAGAACCTTGGTCATGTTTGACCAATTTTTAGGACTTCGACAAGTTGGTCGAAGACGGAGTGCCCAGGCGAAGCAGAGATCACAGGATCTCGCCCTCGTTTGCAAGATTTTTGGGTGTTAGGGTTTATGTAACGGGTATGGGATGTTGGCCCATGGGTTTACCCATGATTAGGCCCTTTTTGTAATATATAAATAGAAATCTAGGCGATGTAAGAAAAAAGGAGTTAATAATTGACTTAGTGCATGACTAGTTGGCTCTGTGCAAGATCATGTTGAGACTTGCAGAGCTAAGTGCAAGTGATTGTAAGAAGGATATGTGATTACTAGGAGTTGTCTCTGTGCCTTGACCTAACTTGGGGAAGGAGGATCTGGCGAGGTCTGCACATATCTCATCTCCTATGCGGAGTTGGGTTTTATGGCTCTGTGCATGTAAGAAGATTGGACGAAGATAATAAAGAATAAGAAGAGTTGGTGGACATAGCCCCACACTGGGGTGAACCACGTATATGCTGTGTTATGGTGGATTTATGCAATAGGGATGATATGTTAGTGATGTGATTTATGCTTAGTGTTGTAATCTTTATGTATGTTAGATGCATCTGATGTAGTAGCTTAATGATTAATAATGTGAATGACTGCTAGATCTTCTTGATGCTATGTGTTTAATAGTTAGATGTGATTAGGTCTTGATGAATATTGTGTTGTTCTGTAATTAGGGTTTTGACCTGCGATGTGAATACGGGTAAAGGATAATGAATGTTAATTGGTAAGTTCTCTGTTAAGTATTGTGATCACAGATTTGTGGCCTAGCTAGGTTGTAGACACTTGAGTTCATCTGCTTCGTAGGGGTTTCCAAAAGGGTTGGTAGTTAGGGTTTTGTTGGTGTGTTGTTGAATCGTTGAACCCCCGGGTATGCGCCTATGTGCCAACAAATGGTTATGTTGCTGGGACAAAACTGTGATTGTTGGGAATTGAAGAAAAGAAAAATCTTTGTGCGTAGATCTGTTGTTGTGGTGCGCAACATTCTACTTGACTTGCGAAGATTTGTGCTAAGAAGGGAATTGGATATGAAGAAAAGAGGTAAGATCTTAAATCTTTGTGCTTTGATAAAGGTAAGATAAGTGGAATTTTTTTTTCGAAAGAATGGATCTAAGTACTCTAGATAGATTTTGTCCTAGTCTTAAAACTAGGGCACAATTAGAAGAAAGAATATTTGATGTGAATAGATCTGATATAAATAATGAAAGATATATTATTCCTATGCATATAAAATAGTTTTGGACTAACAAGTGGATGCAGGACCCTAGAGAGAATTTTTTGCAGGTTCGACACTCTGATCCCAATGCATAGTACAAGAAAGATTGGGGATCGTTTAAGAGAAAGAGGGGACTGACTCTTTGTTATAATTGCAGAAGACCGGAACATCTTGCTAAGGAATGCCCTGGTAGAGGCCCTATTTGTGTTTGTTGTAAAGTCATTGGCCATGAGGTTTTGGACTGCCCTAGAATGATTGCTAAAGTTGAAATGATGAATATGAGACAAGAAAACCATGAGGAAGATCAAGAGACTAAGAATATGCTAGAACACCAGAAAGAATTAGAGACTATATTATTGCAGATGAAAGAAACACTAAATGATCACAGAGACATCAGTTTATCAGAGATCTTAAAAGAGAAGGAGTGCATAGAAACAAGAAGAGGATACTTCAACATAGACTATGTTCTAGATAAGGAAACACAGGTGAACATTATGACAGAAAGTACTTGGGAAATTTTGGGAAAGCCTGTTATGGTTCCTTCACTGGGAGGAATAGGATTGTTTAAAGGAAAGATGATAAACCTATGTGGAAGAATTACCCATGTACTTATGGTTTCTCATGGAGCATAGACAGAAGAAGAATATGAGGTCATTAAGTTTGTTGAGAACAACGCCCTATTTGCTCTTTTTCTAGGAAGAACCTGGATTGAGAAAGAACAGATCTGAAGGAAAGAAGAAGAGGAAGCGCTAGAACAGAAAAAGAAATAATTAAGAGATTTCATGGCTAGGAAAATAACACGCTTAATAGAATAACAAGAGGACAAGTCAAAGCAACTCAGGACTAGAGACTTAGTTGTCGAAGTTGAGAAAATGCAGGAAGGATTGAAAAACCTGTCCATGCAGGAGAGAAGAGCACTTACCCTTGAAGTAATAAGAGAAGAGGCATTCCACTTAAACCCTTTGAAAGACCCTCAACAGTGTGAAGTTGATATGCTAAGAGCATATAAGAATCAAAATGGAAAGAGGAACCCAGTAACTCAAATCACAGGAAAGAAGGCAAGAAAGCTTAACAATAAGAAAGCAAAGTTAGAGAAATTGCAGGAAGTTCCAGAGAAGACTTCGGAGAAAGAAGGATTACAGAACTTGAACCTCACCGGAATAGCAGAACAAAGAAAACTGGCACTTTGCCACGGTGAAGCAATATGATCATTGGAGGTGTCCCGACCATTAGAACGACACTCCATAATGACTAGAAAGACAGTTATTGTCGGAAATATCACCATTTCACCGTTGAGACTGCGCCATAACGGATGGATTGAGGCATTCCCGTTGTTGGAGTAATTCGTTGCGAACCTTATCTATTTAATCCGTCGAACATCCCACCGAGGACACTTTTTCAAATTGTGATTACTTGAGCCCACAAAAAAATGATTATTGCATTGTACTTATTGAGACCTCGCCACCTGTTTAGCTACCTTGAGAGTTTGTTCACCCACCCGAAATATTTGATTACGAGCGTGCATGTCAGGCGAATGTAGTACAGTGGAATATTCGGTGGAAGAAATTATAATAGATATTATGGTGGAGAAATTCATTTATGCAGGAGCATAGGCCTCGTCGACAAGAGGATTGCAAGCATCCCCATCGAATGCATGTTGATCTGGGCCCTCCTGAACTGTGACAGAGAAACGGAGCAAGCATAGTGACGACTTGGAAAACCCGAAGCTCATCCCGTCGGTCATGCCCGACCATATCCCACCTCTGGCTTGCGTGGTTAGTCGTGACAACATCTCGAGAGACTTCAACTATACACTTATCACTGCGCACCTCCCGAAGGGGATATGCGTAGTTGGATCGCAGTTGGGACAGATTCTGACACTCAAGATCAGTGATTTCAACTTCGGAGACTGCAAGAATTATGGAATGCTCACCCCACATAAGTACTTGACAAAGAAAATAGGGAAGAAACCAAAGATAGTCCCCCAGCCATGGACCATGGACATCGAGAGATAAAAAAATCCTTAATTTGATGAATATACCACACTTTGATAGACATCAAGAGGTTAACGTGTGCGTTAAAATCCTCATTTCGTGCTTCCATGGTGGGTACCTGTGGTTAGATAGGCGCATCATTGTAGATCCGACATTGATCCACCGGATCACTGTATTGAGCATGCAAGGACCAAACCCTTGGGATTTTTACCCAGGGAAGGTTGCAGATCGTGCCCTGGTGCATTGAATAAAGGACACCTACGACGATGTAGAGAAGGGGAAGCGGGGCTACAAGGTAGCCTCCATTCAAAATGGTGCAGTGTGGCTAGATTGTCAGTTGATTGCACACAAACTTGTCAGGAAGAATAGACCAATGCAGGTCACAGGGTTCATCGTCGATCTCATAGGAAAATGCATTGAAGGGATGCAAATGAACTGGGTGAGCTACCTCATCAACTAGTTGGAGCAAGATTGTCACGAAGCACAACTAGGGCTACGAGTTTCACTTCAGCTGGTTGTTGATTCTTGTTTCCTTCATCACTTGGGAGATGCCAGAAGGAGCAACCTTCTCGGAATTTGAGCCATTAGAACCCCTGGACATGAGGTTCACTACCCTCTAGTATTCGAGCGACATGGAAAAATAATGGAAGTTGAATGCGGTGTTCCACACCTATTATTTACGGCTGAAGAGGGCCATCGAATCCTTCCCTCACATGACATTGAATACTCTGCACAGGTTCAGGCCACTTGCAAAGTTCCATGTAGACAGTCACTTCATTTACATCACTGTGCATGGGGATGAACACAAGGAAGATATCCAGTCCTATTAAAAATGCACAGAGGAGCACATGGAAGAAATAACCAAGGAACGACCTACAGAGTTCCTTGTACCAGTTGACCAGACAGAACTATCTAACCTCGACCTCATCGGAAGTCCTATAGTCACTCGAGAAGAGTGTGATGGAACCAACAGCAGGAAGAAGAAAAATAAGAAAGAGGTGCAAGAACTAAACAACGCATCAAAGGAAACTACACCAGATTCACCTAGAGGAGGAGGAGATGACGAAGTAGAACAAGAAGGGGATGAAGGGGAAGAAGAAAAGAAGGAACAGGGTGAAGTGACATCACCTAAGGATCCCCTCAAAGGAGGCCGTGACATCTAAGAAAAGAAAGGTTTCCCCAAAGTGACCTTCAACACGCAAGAAGTCAAGAGATAGTAAGCCCCAATTACAAACTGTACTTATAGTGGATGATATCGATCTCATCATCGCCGCTGTAGTAGACACTTCGAAGGATATTCTACAATGAAACGAAGAAAAACAAGAGACCATGTATGACAAGATTAAGGTAGATATGAAAGGGGTACAACAAGCCCTCTATTCAAGCCGCGTAGTGACTACAACGCCACCACCATCAGAAGGTATAGAACTGGGATATGAGCCTACCCAACTACACAGATTAGTAGATGAGACAGAGAATCACCCCCATCATGTCCAGGAAGAAAAAGAGCAGGCCATAGAGGCCTTGAAGCAAGTACAGGACGAAGCCCTACAGAAATGTTGGGTTGCGTAGCAAGAGAAAGATGACCTCCAGGTGAAGTTTGCAGAGGATAGAGAGCATATCTAGAACAAAAAAGAACAATTGCTCGCAGAGCAGATAGGAGTGAAAGAAGCATTCACTCGAGAAATTTGCTCTATGTTGGGTCTGGCACAGATGGAAGAAGAGACAGTGGAGAACCAAGTGGGGAAGCTTGCTGAAGCAATTCATCAGCTTTAAGCAAGAGTAGTAGAAATGGAACTGTAAGTAGTGCCAAGCATTCCGCAGGAAGTGCGAGATCAGAGAGAAAAAACTGTCAGAAGCGCAGTATAAAGAATCAAGGCGTTGTCCTCGAAATGTAAGCAACTCAGTAACCGAAGTGCGCAGACCTATGAGCACCTTGTAGAGGACCTAGAACTAAGATCATTAGAAGCACGAATCCAGGAGGCAAAGAAACAAGCATCGACAGTGCAAGCACAGTTGAAACTACTCTTAGCAATCGAGAAGATGAAAAGGTCATAGGAACAACACGCAGTTCAGCAACAGGTCCATGCCATCCTGAGTAAAGTCATGGAAGCGACCTACATAATCCATTTGGTACAAGATAAATCCTGCACACTTTTTGAGAAGATAGAGGGACAAGGAGCACAACTAGAACAAGTGGTCACCTCAGTGAAACAACGCTTGGAAGGACCGGTCACCGAGAAAGTTATCTAGGAGTTCGTCAAGTAGGAGGCTCTGGTGAAGTAGCAGGTCGAGGCAGCTTGAACCAAGCTCAAGGTCTTCGAAGCAGAATTTCCCAGATCAGAGTGACTCAGGACGAGTCATGGGTGAGTGTTGGGGGCTTGTTGGCCCTTGACCAAGTTTTGGAGAACCTTGCTCATGTTTGACCAATTTTTGGGACTTCGACATGCTGGTCGAAGACGAAGCACCCAAGTGAAGCGGAGATCACGGGATCTCACCCCCTTTTGCGGGATTTTTGGGTGTTAGGGTTTATGTAATGGGTATGGGATGTCGGCCCATGGGTTTACCCATGCTTAGGCCCCTTTTTTAATATATAAATAGAAAGTTAGGCGATGTAATAAAAAAGGATTTAATAATCGTCTTAGTGCATGACTAATTGGCTCTGTGCAAGATCGTGTTGAGACTTGCAGAGCTAAATGCAAGTGACTGTAAGAAGGCTCTATTCTTACTAGGAGTTGGCTTTGTGCCTTGACCTAACTCGGGGAAGGAGGATCTGGTGAGGTGTGCACAGATATCCTATCCTATGCAAAGTTGGTTTTGTGGCTCTGTGCATGTAAGAAGATTGAACAAAGATAATAAAGAAGAAGAAGAGTTTGTGGACATAGCCCTACACTGGGGTGAACCACGTATATCCTATGTTATGGTGGCTTTGTGCAATAGGGTTGATATGTTAGTGATGTGATTTATGCTTAGTGATGTAATATTTATGTATGTTAGATGCATCTAATGTAGTAGCTTAGTGCTTAATAATGTGAATGAATGATAGATCTCCTTAATGCTATGCGATGAAAAATTAGATGTGATTAGGTATTGATGAATACTACGATGTTCTGTAATTAGGGTTTTGACCTGCGATGTGAATAAGAGTAAAGGATAATGAATGTTAATTGCTAAGTTCTTTGTTAAGTATTGTGATCATAGATCTGTGTCCCAGCTAGGACTTGAGTCCTGCAACCTCCCCTGCCTCTACCTCAGGTGAGACTTCATCTGCTCTACAGGTGTTGCTGAAAGGAATAGTATTTAGGGTTTTGTTGGTGCATTGTTGAAGCATCGAACCCCGGGTCTACCCCTGTGTGCCAACATGTGTACGCGGGCTGCAGTGAGCCAGAGCGCATACATACACAGGTTGTATGAAGACATGGCGCGTACAATTGATGAAGTCATGGAGATTGGTGTTTGAGTTGATGACAGGCTCTTGAATACTGAAGCAGGTTCCAGATATGCATTCTATGGGCTCAGATCTGCTATAAAAACTCTGGTATGGTTATATTTTTGTCTTGATGGATACTCTTGTTTTTTATGTGGTGAATTCTTAAGGAATTATTAGTATGGTTGTTGTGATGTGGTTTGTATTGGTTGATGGAGTGAGAAACACTCTAATGATTGAGTGTTGATATGATTGCTACAGTATACTAGTTGCTTATACATGATTGAGTAGCATTCATATTGAGAAGCATGAATAAGTTGTTGGAGAGATTGGATGTGGTGTGATTGGCTATGGGTCATATTGGACAGTGAAAGACATAAGAGAATGTGATTGCACATTGCAGAGGTTCTGAGTGTGTGATGAAAAGGAAAATCCTAGTTGCTCAGAAGTATACACAGGCTGTAGTATAAACTGGTCGCGTACATATGTGGGTTGTACTACTAGTTGGGCGCGTACATACGCATGTTGAACTATCGAAATGTTGTGTACCTATGACAGATTGATATCTGTTGAGGATTGTTGCCTCATCTCAGTTAGTGTTGAGGGTTTAAGTTGAGTCTTGCATTATAGAGCTGGTGCTGTTGTAGAGTTGTACTCTAATCATTGTTGTTGATAAACCCAAGGATTGTAGTCCATAATAAAAAAGAAAATTGTACATACATCTTGTGTTCCTTGTTGTGATGATTTGTTGATAATATATTGCTAATATATGTAGCTGATATATGTTCAGATCTAACTGGTTATAAATGACAACAATAAGTAATGAGTAAATGGTGATTGCTAACTAATGAGCTTTTTGTAAGAGGTAAGTTTTGATAAAGAGCCCCACACTCATTCACCCCCCCTTCTAAGTGTGTCCAGTGTGTCCAAGAGAGAATATATGTGAATGCAATCTCCTTTCTAAATTGATTCATAAACATCCTTTTAAGACTCAGAATATGTTTATTTTAAGATAAGTGTATACAATTTCTATCGATTAGAAAATAACATCAATTAAGTCTAGCATGGTTGGTTGAGAGAAAAATTTGTTATTCTCTCCACTTGAGTTCAAATCCTTCTCATGAAATGATTGATCTTCATAATTTGAGTATTGATTGGGTCTTTGCGAGTCAATTGTTAATGGGGGATAACAAGGTATTGGTGATCTCATCCTCGCTTATGGGATTGAGGGTGGCATGAATTATATTCCAACGAAAAATGTATATAATTTAAAAACAAAGAAAAATATAGAATGCATACTTAAATACATGCACTGCAAGGAAAAGACCTTTTAGCGGAGGTTATATCAAAGGTTTCTAGTGTTACAAAATTGGAAAAAAATTGTCAAAAAAACCTCTGCTACAACATCTGTAATCGATAACGGATGTTTTTGCGGATACCATAATGGAAGTTGATTATAACTAAAAAAATGTGGGTAGACGGAGGCGTTAGCAGATGTTTACATATCAGTGTGTTTGTATAATTCACAAGCACTGGTGCATACATACACCTACAACATCAGTGTTGTCCACTTAACTTCAAGTACTGGGGCAGTAAAATATGAAAGCACCATGGCAGTAAAATATTTAAGCACCAAGGCATTTGTCTTATAAGCACTGGGGATTTAACATCAAAACACATTGGGAGAGGTAAATATAACTAAGCACTGGGGCTTTTTACATAGAAAACATCGATGTGTTATTATATAAGAAGACATTGATCTGCTATATACAATAATATGCATCGGTGTGTTACAGGGAAAAACTCCTGGTGCATTAAAAATTGAAAGCACCGATGCTTTTCAGTAGCAAACAAGTCTCGGTGCGTATCAATAACACAATAGTATCCGTGCTTATCAATAACACATACACTCCGATGCTTCGTATAATATTAATGCATAGATGACCAAATTTTTAATATAACTTTGTGGTATTAAATTAATATTGAAACCAATGCTAATTGATTACATAAAAGCACCGGTGCAAATTTCATATGAAACAAACATGTGAGTTTTAATATTAAATGTGCCAATGAGAATAATAATTAAAATACATTGAGAAACATAGACCTCCGATAGTTCAATTATTGTTAGTTTTTAATTCCATTATTTATCGAAAAATTTACATATATCTTAGATTTTGATTAGTGAATTTCGATATGATGTTTGGATTAATTTGTTATATCATCATATTTTGCGTCTCTTCATTATAATATTTAGTCATCCATATATTTAATCAGCGATGTAACATTTCATAGCGACATTGGACAACACGATAGAATAAATTAAAACATATTTTATTATATGAATAAGAGGGTCTTTTTCATACAAAATGGGACACTTATCGGTAATCCCTTGTCTTTCAATTGGGACACTATGTCCATTACATTAAAAAAAAATGTCTAATTTTCACAGACAATTATTTCATAAAAAATCAATTGCAGCTTGCATTGATATCCAAATATATTGGTCATCAATTTTCACTGGAACTGCTGTTAGTGCTCGAGCTACTTCCATGCCTTGGGTTATTTTGTTGAATGTTTGGTTGATTGTCTCAATTGTTTTGTTCTTCGTGAAGTTTCATCTACAAACATAAAAATAAATTGTAATGAGTCTATCTACATTGGTGAGAATAATGAAAATTGAAATAAATAATATACATGAATATAAATTGAAAAGCGACGTACCTCCAAAGTAAGAAGTGACTCATGAATCATATGTACATATGTTCAAAATCAAATATCATGCCTTGTTTCAACAATTCTTCTGTTGGTTCAGTTCTGTACTTTGTTTCCTGTAAGTTTTATACCCCATAATAAATCATTATTTAATACAAAGTATTATTTTTGTTTCATTAATTATAAAATGATGGAAGTAAAACACCATAGATTATAATTACAATTCAACAATTAACTTTTGATATGCCAACATATACTCACAACCCTTAACTAACCCAATGTCAATAAATTTTTCTGATGGATCTTCTTTGTATGTTAGCACCTGTTTGAAGACATTCAAGGATGGTTGTTGTAAAACAACTTAAATTATAGAAAAAAAAGCACTAAGTTGTTATAAGGAAATAACAATTACTCACAAACTTTGTTATCAATCCTTTTCTTCCTTGTCGTCCAGTTTTATGTGTAGAATGAGTTCCATTTTATTTTATTTTTTGTAAGAGAATATTTGAAAATCAATATTTAATGTATAATTAATTATTTGTACCTAATAGAAAAATTCAATGATTACATACATTTGAAGCATGTTGTTGTTGAGATAGTTCCTCCTGTGATGCAGTTATGTCCAATTCTTTGACCATCTCCTTGTACACTTTTTTGGACATTCCTACTGACATATTTCATATATCATCTCATTGGTCCTCTGGGATTTTCATAATTTTCATGAAAAAATAACACGACAATAAAGTATTTTTATATTGATATATGAAAACTAAATATCACAAAATTGATATATTAATAAATAAATACTTTGTAATATATATATATATATATATATATATATATATATATATATATATTCTAAAAAGGTGTTTTTAGGTATATTACTTTTTGAATGATTCTTTTTGTTGTTGTATGTTGTTGCTATTACAAGTCTGACAGGTCTCATTGACCATTGCTTTGGAAATGCTCCCTGTAGTTTAAATATAATCTGGTTCTTGTTACTTCATTGGATTGATTTCTATATTGTAAGTGGAAAGTACGTCTATATGTTCGTTCCACTATATCCCTCATAGTTCGGTAAAATTCTTCCCCCCATTCATTAATCTTCAACACCACTCTAGATGAGCTAAGGACCAATTTATCATCATTTACATCTTCTATATTAATTAATTTTGTTTTGTTATGATGAAGTTTTGTTCTCTCTTTGTTGGTTCCTATAGAACGTTAAACATATGTGAATTAATAGATTGTTTGAAACATGTCATCTAATATTCCTAAGTATATTATTAATGAAAATTCAAAAAAAAAAATCATATTGAATAATATTTTTTCATTCATCTGATTCATCCCTCTACAATTTTTCCATCAAGGTTTACGCTCTTTTGCACTTAGATCATAAATAATGTTACCGAGCTTCCTCATTTTTTGGCTCTGCATGACACAGTGCACTAACCAATACATATTAGTTAAACTTACATATAGGTCAACCATATTAATTTTGTACAGAATTTACAAAGAACCTGTCTTTTTTGTTTTTATGGATGTGTCATCATTGTGTTGACCATAACTTTTCTTAATTGAACTCTTATCACTCATATTTTTATCAATATACAACCTGTACCATTCAATACAAAAATTATTAAATATATTTTATAAATAAATCACATAATTTTCAGCGAAAAAAATCATTGTAATCAGTGTGCTTTTTATATGCAAAGCACCGGTGCATTTATTACATAAAACACATCGGTGCATTCCATACAACAACACACATCGAACAATTTAATTTTCATCTATATGTTCATTCCAGTATATCCCTCATAGTTCTGTAAAAGTTGTCTCCCCTTTGATTAATCTCCAACATCACTCTAGATGAGCTAAGGACCAATTTATCATCATTTACATCTATATTAATTAATTTTGTTTTGTTATGATGACATTTTGTTCCCTAGTTGTTAGTTCCTGTAGAAAATTAAACATGTTTCAATTAATAGATTGTTTGAAACATGTCATCTAATATTCCTAAGTATATTATTAATGAAAAAAAAAAAAAATCATATTGAATAATATTTTTTCATTCACCACCTGATTCATCCCTCTGCAATTTTTCCATCAATATTTTACGCTCTTCTGCACTTAGATCAGAAATAATGTTATCGAGATTCCTCATTTTGTGGCCCTACATGACACAGTGCACTAACCAATACATATTAGTTAAATTTACATACATTTAAACCATATTAATTTTGTATAGAATTTACAGAGAACCTGCCTTTTTTGTTTTTCTGGATGTGTCATCATTGTGTCGACCAGGACTTTTCTTATTTGAACTCTTCTCACTCATATTTTTATCAATATACAACATGTAGCATTCAATACACAAATTATTAAATATATTTTATAAATAAATCACATAATTTTTAGCAACAAAAAATCATTGTAATCAATGCGCTTTTTATATACAAAGCATCGGTGCATTCCATACAACAACACACACCAGACAATTTAATTTATTCTTTTAAATATTGTGAATTACAATAGTGAAATATATATAGATGACATCACAACGACTACAATAGAAAACAAAAACATAGCAAAAAAAATAAATATTCATAAAAAAAAACAATAGAAGAATTAGACACCGATGAGAAGAAAAAATAAAAAAAATTATGTGACAACATTTTCTATGTTGTTTAGATGAGAACATTGGTGATATTTTTTTTATGCACCATATATATATTTATTTATTTAGTCTATCTTAATCGGTGCGTTCCTTACACATAAACGCATCAATGCATTTCTGTTGAAAAGGCACACTGGAAAAGCGGAAAACATTTAAAAAAAAAAACTTGAAATTGGAAACCGTTTTAAAAAATAAAAATAAAAAAAGACAGAGGATACCTATCACATTCCAAACACTTATATATAGAAAAACAAACCCATTAGATCTAAAATTCCTAAACCAAAAATCCCTAATTCTGAAATGATAGAGGGAGTTAAACCCTAGGGTGAGATTTTGCATTCATGTAAACAAAAAAAACAAGGGTTTAAGGTAAGTATGAATTTTTATTTATTTATTTCCTGAATGTAGGGTTTTGAGTGAATCACCATACCCTTCAAATCCTGATTTTTTGAATATTTCTTTTGTTCCAAAGTATTCTTATGCTCCACAATGCTCCCTAGTATGTCTCTCTTCCAAATCTATCTTCTGTAAATTTTGGCAAAATAATGAAAATATTGAATACCTTCTTAATATTAAAAATACTTAATGAAAAGGGTTTAGAGTGAATCACCATACCCTTCCAATTCTCATATTCGGAATAATATTGTGGTTCCAAAGTATTCTTTTCCTGCACAATGTTCCACTGTATGTCTCTCTTGCAAGTCTCTCCCCTGCAAAATTTTGCAAAATAATAAAATAGTGAATAACTTTTTAGTATTTAAATGACTTTATGAAATTCTATTCCCGCTCTTCTTTTAGTTGTTTAAAACAATCACACTTTTTTTTAAAAACTTTTTCGATACGATGATGCGTTTATGTAAGACGCATCAGTGCGGCCATATTACATTATGCACCGGTACATCCATATTGTTTGATGCACCTGAGACATATAATTTTTTTTATTAACAAAATCTAGAAACACAGTGTGGTTGATTTTTCAACGCACCGGTGCTTATTGTTAATATGCGCACTAGTGTGTTTGTGGTTTATAAGCACATCGATATGTTTTTAAAGTTATTTGAACTTTTATTTGTACATAAAATAATATATTCCTTTCAAATTATCTTTTAGGATGAATTCATGTGACTTGCAATACTTCAATATACATTTTACATTTTATGTTGCCTTATTCTTAAAAAATGGTTTCAAAACTATATTCAAACTCAGATTGTGGTGTGGTCCTCAAAATTTATTTTAGATATGTACATGAAAATATAGTGTTAATTTTGTTGAAATGTAGGGAGAAAATCTTATTATATGATCAAATGGCCAATTCTTCAAATTCCAGCCCATTCCATATTGTTTAAAGTCCATCTCGGAGTTCTCCCTTTCCATATCTAGACAGCCACTTTACCCTACCAATTGTGACATTCCATATTCCAGACACAATCCTTGGTTGGAGATGGTAATAATTGTTTGGTATAATGTAATTTGAACAAACAAATCATTGCATTGTGCTTACTAATATCATTGATGTACTAATGTTCAATATTTTTGAAATTATGATTCTTCTGATGATGAGAAGCCTACCTACCATCTTTCGTTGCACCCCACAACAATGTCGACCTGAGAGAATGTTGCAATTAGAGCACAACTAGGAGAGGAATCGTACCAAGAATGGTTGAATCAACCACCTATTCAATTCCCACTACGTCTAGATTCACCAATTAGGAATGACTACAACAATAGTAGTTCTTCAAAAGTTGACAATGGATACAATAAAAAATAGGTTGGTATGGATGATTACTTACAAGATACGACTTTCGTGGAGACAATGTTGTTAGATGCATTCTAGAACGACGAGTTTGGGGATGATGCTCATATCAATGATACCATTTTCGAAATCCTAAAATATGCTTCCACCACCCCTCTCTTTGGACCTATTGCTCGGTCAAAGTCTACTTAGCTTGGGACAACAATGTTACTTTACAACGTGAAAGCAAAGTTTGGCATGTCAAACGCATGTTTCTCGACAATATTGAGGTAATTGACCAACAAGTTCCTTATATTGATTTTGCGAAATCTTGTCATAGTACAATCAATATTAGAAATGGTTTCTTTTATGAACATTAAATTACCTTGTACATTAATTCTATTGTCCACTAACTGTAGGATATTCAAAGATAAGGTTCTTCCTAGTGATAATGTTTTGTCTGGTAGTTGCGAAGAGGAAAAAAAGTTGTTGAAAATGTTGGGTGTTGAGTATATACCATATCATGCATGTCTGAATGATTGTATTCTATATAGAGGAGAATATGCAGACAAAGAGATATGTCTAAAATGTGGGCATGACAGGTACCATAAATCAAATAAAAATGGTAAATTGCATGGTCCTCCTCATAAGATATTGATACACATGCCGATAACCCCAAGGATTCAAAGGCCCTTTCGTTGCAAAGAATTAGCTATGTTGCATGGATTCCATGCCTTGCACAGAAGTGAGTCGAGAGTTATGTGAATCCTAACAGATTCAATAGCCATGAAGTATATAGAGAATACATGGCTAGAAAAATTCAAGGATGAAGTACAAAGTCTACGACTCAACATAGACATGGATGGTGTGAACCCATATTCCCTCCAAAACACCAACTATTCTATTTTTTCTGTAGTAGTGATCAATAACAATATCCCCCCATGGTTTTTTGTGAAGAATGAACATATTATGTTGGCTCTTATAGACTTTGGTAGAAGACAAGTGAAGAATACAGATGTCTTCCTACAACCATTGGTAGATGAATTGAAGGAATTATAGGAAACGATATGTGTATACGATGTATCAAGACCCATCGCCACATAAAGGAGTTTTATTTTGTATGGCATATGTGCTTACACCACACATGATTATCCAGGCTTAGGAGTTTTTTATGGTAATTAACATGTTTATTGATTTGTTTATATATGTAACAATATTTATTTTCATATTTCATTTTATGTGATTGACATTCTATTCTTAAACGCTAACGTGTTATGTATACAATAATTTTGCAGGTCTTGTAACTAAAAGCTATCATGGATGTAAATGTTGTGGAACTTCTTTGAAGGCTAGGTGGTCCAACTACCTATGAAAGCTAGTGTACGAATGCTCAAGGGTATTCCTCCCAGAAGAACACCCTTATATAAGAGAAACATCCACTTTCAATGGTAAACCAAAGGGAACCCAAATGCATGCAATACTAGCACCAACATAATGGCATAGAGAATATGAGAGAGAAAAGGAGAAGGAGAATAAAAAAATGTTCGATTCAAATGGGGAGCCTATGTTTGATGATCCAAAATTCTTAGACACCTATGTTGAGAAATTTCCTATTGGGATGAAAATGGAATCTATCTTTTATGAGCTCCTCTATTGGGAGCATCTTAATGTTTCCCACTTATTAGATCCCATGCATATATTTACAAATGTTTCATCTTCTTTATGGAGGCACATATCATCGAAAGAAAGTGACACATTAGATGTGAGGAGAGATATTATTTCTTTAAAAACTAAAAAGAAACATTGGCCAAGACAAGAAAGTAGAGGAGAGGCTAGTCCCTCTTGGTCTTTCAAAGAAGGTGATGTCCCATGGATTTTGAAGAAAGAAGATCTTTCTTTGGAAAAGGAAGTTATATTGGGTGTGAAGGTTCCTTCTTTATATGGGTATTCCCTACGAAGTTTCTTCACTATGTGTCAAGACCATTTGTCAGGGTTGAAATCACACAACCATTTCAACCTTCTAAAGGTACGACATATGTCAAAAATATGATTTTATTATTTGTAATTTTTATTTTTATGCCATGGCATAAAACATAATTAATTTTTTATGTGTTTACTTTGTAGTGTCATTATCCTTTGCTCATGCATGGGTGTGTGAACAATGACTTCCCCCATGACCCAATGCATTCCATATCTAAACTATCTGCATTTGTATGTTGGATCAAATCAAAGGAGATTCATATGGTTATAATTCCACGATGACATCAAGAGATAGCTGAGATTGATTATATGTTTGAGAAGGAACTACTATCGAGTTTCATGGACTTGGAGGTTCATATTTTAATTCACCTAGTAGATGAGGTTGAATCAGTCGGGGTGGTCTCCTATCATTGGATGTTTTTTTAGAGAGGTACATGAAGAAATTGAAAGGATTTGTTCGTCAAAGGGAAAAACCCGAGGGGTCTATGGCAGAGGGGTACATACCATATGAGTCTTTCTATTATGCCAGTGATTACATCAAGCAAATTGACAACACACCAGGTGCAGTTATTTGGGAAAACTAAAGGGATGAAGATAGAAGAGAAGGGGAGCTTCTCCAAATGAATGGAAAAAGGTGCTTGATAAATAGTAAGTGACTTATCATTTGTCAAATTTCTACATGGTAACTATTCACACTGAACTTCATAATGTATATTTTCATGATCTCATATGTACTATATGTTGGTTTGATTTTATGAATACATCAACGAATTCATAAATTGATACCATCAATAAATTCATGCTTTACAATTCGAAGGCAACACAATTGTGGGTCACATTGTACAAACAAAAGAGGAGGAAATGGGAAAGTGTCAAGAAAGAATTCAGATGGTTGAATGGTAGAAGCATGTCTTATCCTGATCATTTAAAAGAAAATATGCCAATGATATGCCCCAACAATTGGGTTGTTGATCAAGTCTGAGAGAAATATGGTGCATCTGTTCGTTACCCATGTGAAGAAGAGGATGCATTAAACACCAGATATATGTGGTTCACCCCAGGGTGGGGCTACACCCACAAACCACTTCACCTCTTTATTATTCACCAAGATCTTACATCTAGTCACTCATGCGCACTAAGACACAAAGTCGAACTTCGCACAAGACAAGAGATTTGCGCACTAAGCTCTAGATCCTCCTTATTTGCCTTCCAAAAATAGGTCAAATGCAGAGAGCCACAATATCCATCACAACACTTAGCACCTTCTACAAAATCACAGTCGAGCAGAAAGCCTCGACCACATGCATTCCTTCACACAAAGCAAATCGAACTTCTTGCACTTAGCTACTTCTACAATACATTCCCCTTTATTTATACTTTACAATTCCTTACAATAAGGCCTAAACATGGGGAAAACCTATGTGTTGACATCCCAAAACCCCATTACAAAATCCTAGAGGTCCCCTTATTGGGTCAACATAACCCTCAAAATAGGTGAGATCCATGATCTCAACTCCACCTGGGTGCTCCTTCTTCAACCAACATGTCAAATTCCAAAAGTGGGCCAACACTGACCAAAGTTTCCCCAAAACTTGGTCGAGGGCCAAAAGGCCCCCAAAACTCACCTGCGACTCGTCCTGAGTCACTCATGTCTGGACAATGATACTTCAAAAGCCTCGAGCTTAACTCGAGTTGCCTCGACTTGCTGCCTCGCCTGAGCTTCCTGATCAGCGAGCTCCTGGATTGTCTACTCTGTAGCAGGCCCTTCCAGGCATTGTTCTACTACTACAACTATTTAATCTAATTGTGATCCCTCACCATCGATCTACTCGAACACCTTTCAAGCTTCTTCCTGCACAGGTTGTAACTTATGTGTTACTTCCATCACCTTACCCTGGAGAGAAGTGATCTGTTGTTGTACTATGCACTACTCCTGGGATCTCTTCATCCTTTCTACTGTTGTGAGTAGCTTCATCTACACCTGCAATGAAAGTGCTTTCTACTGCACCTCCTGTAACTGAGCCTTTATCTTCTTTAACTCTGGATCCTTGACGAGGCATTCACACATCTGAGCACTTCTATAACTCAACTATTTACATTCTAAGGTGAAGGATTTTATACTTTCTAATGTGTTTTTGGCAGATTCCTCTCTCTGGTCATGAACCTCTTGCAGGGTGCTCGAAATTGTTCGAACCCCCAGTTTAGTTATCCTAGCCTGAACCTACTAGAGGGTCTTTGTGAGCTTCGCTACTTGAGCTTCGACATGCTCTTGCTCCTCCTGTGCCAATCTTGGCTTAGAGCTACATGATTTAAACACTACTTCTTTGACCACAGACTGCTCTGCGAGCAACTACTCTTTTTCCTTCTATAGCTGGGCTTCGCCAAATCTCTTTTCCTCCCGAAGCTTCACCTAAAGCTCTTATTTCTCTCTTTCATGGGAAGCTACACTGTCTTGTGTTTCTTGTAACTGTACTATGAATTTGTCTTTCTCCTTTTTCAAGGCTTCTATAGCCTTCTCCTTCTCTTCTCGAGCCCTTTGTAACTGAGATTTTGTTTCATCAGCAAGCCTTCTTAGTTGGGCTTCTCTTTCAATGGTCATTTCTCTCTGTTCCCTTCTGTATGTCTTCAAAACTACCTCCAATACTTCAATCTATCCTGGAGATACTCCTTTAAGGTTAACCTCAACATCCAAGTTGGGGCTAGACTGTAGTGTTGTAGGGGTGGGAAACTTGATGCTATACTAGGGGAGGGTGATCCAAATCCCTGTTTCACCCTGTGGAGTTGGTTTGTCCCTCAAGTCTGTGGTATGTGACAATCCTCTTGGACAACCAAATATGGACATGATATCTTCAAATAATCTTATGATTTCCTTGTGGGAGGAACTCCTTATAGGGATGGATTCTATCCATTTAGTGAAATAATCAGTGACAGTTAAAACCCACCCGTGTTGAACACTTGAGGTTGGGTGGATATCTCCAATGAAGTCAAGACCCCACTACTAAAAATATCTAGAAACCATTACAGGTTTCAAAGGAAAAGATTTGAGTTTTTTCTTTCCAACAAACTTTTGACACTTGACACAAGCCCTAATCTTTGAAAAACTATCAGTAAAAAGGTTGGGCTAGAAATACCCATCTCTGAGGATATTATAAGTTGTGGTCCTCTAAAAATGATGTCCCCCACATAAGCTATCATGAAAATTAGTTACAACTCTTTCAACCTCATGTGGGTCCATAAATATCAGTAGAACCCCCAAAGGATCCTTCCAGTACAAAACGTGATCAATGAGACAATATTTGATTGCTTTCAGTTTCAAAGCTCTTACCTTATTCTTGTCCAAACCATCAAGAGGCCGCAACTTCAACATAAAATATATGATGTCCTTATATAAGATTCATTTTGCTAAGTTTAGGTTGATATGAGAGTTTTTATCAACAATCTCAGTTAGCTGATTTTCTGAATGTATGTTCATGAAATTAACCCCTAAAGCCTTGCAGTTTGATTCAACTAGTAGTCTGGCTAAACCTTTGCCTTTTACTAATTTAGTGGGCTTTATTTCAAGGTCAAATTCCAAAATTTTGGCAATTGATTTGCTTCTCTTCCCATCTATATCAGGCTGGATCAATATCTCTTTCATTGAGGCTAAGGGGACATATGCAATAATCTTTGAATACAGAACATAGATTCTTAAAGCCTTGAGGGATTTCACCAAATCATATGCCTGCTTCTCCATGATATCATATCTCATTTCTGCATCCCTCAATGCTCTGCTAAAAAAGGAAATAGGCTGCTCTAACCCCTTTGTATTTCTCTGTAAAACAACAGCCAATGTGTCAGATGAAGCAAAAAAACATATTAGAAATTACTTAGAATAATCAGGGTTGATGAGCATAGGTGCTTCAATCAAAGCCCTTTTTATTTGGTTAAAATAATTTCTAAACTCAGCAGTCCATTTCACCTTGCTTCATTTTCTAAGCACGGTTGTAATGTGCACCAACTCAACAAAATTAGAAATGAATCTTCTCATAAATTTTATTTTACCCAAGAAATACTGAACTTCTTTCTTAGATATGGGAAAATATAAGGTCTGGATGGCCTCTACTCTGCTTGGATCAATTCTTACCCCTTCAGCTGACACAATATTCCCCAATAATTTTCCCTCTTTCATAGAAAGCAAAGATTTATTAGGATTGAGGGAGAGAGCAAACCTTCTGCACTTCAGGAATACCTTCTTCAAATGATGATAATGTTATTTATCATACCTTGATAATACTGTAATGTCATCCAAATAGATGACTACAGATTTATCTTTTTCCCTTACAAAGGGAATGTCCATGGCTCGCTGGAAGGTTTCTCCAGCATTCATCAATCCAAAGAGCATTTTATCATACATGAATGTTCCCCAAGGAGTAGTGAAGGTTGTCTTTTCTCTATATTCAGGCAGGACAGAGATTTGATTGTAGCCAAAAAATCCATCAATCATGGACATCCTAGATGAACCGGTCACTCTTTGGAAAATGTGATCCATCTTTGGCAAGGGGTAGTTTTGTTTTTTGGAGCTCCTGTTCAGATTACTGATATCTACATATAACCTGTTTTCCCCATTTTTCTTCCTCACAGGCACCAAGTTAGCCACCCATTCTAAATATCTCAAAGGGATGATGATCTGGGTATCCAATAGTTTTTTCACTTATTTTTCCATAATAGGTAACAACATGGGATATATCTGTCTAAGTTTCTGCTTGAAATGTTTGGCCTCTTCTTTCAAAGGGATTTTGTGTTCAATGATGTTGGTTTCATATGTTCTCAAATATTCATATTTCTAGACAAACACATCAACAAACTCTTTCAGAAGCTTGACATACTCAACCCTTTGCTCCTTTGACAAACTACTAGACAATTTGACATATTTTGGGTCTTCCTCTGTTCCCAAATTGCATTCAGTCACATCAACATTTTCAGTTGAACCTTTAACATTTAAAGAAACATCATTTATGTCAAACAATCTCTCCAAAGGGACTAGTCCCTTTGGAATATGGTTACTTGGAAACTGAACAATATGGTGGTCAACAATTTTATTTAGAAAAATATTAACATGGGGGTTTTATTCAGTATCTTGATCCTAATCAATATGAAAATAAAAAAATTCATCCACAGTATCAAGATTTTTTTTATCTCAAGATCATCCTAAAAAACCTTCCAATGTTTGACATTGTTAGGGATAGAGGGTCTATATTTTACTTCCACCTCATACTTGAGTTTAGGTGGCAAAGAAACCTTGAACTTACTTCTCGAAACAACCAAGGAATCTGCTACAATGTTCTCATCTCTTGGAACAAATGAGATATTAAAATCCAAAATGAAACTGTCAACAAGATCCCAGACTTTATTTCTGTAGGCCCTTAACTTGGGGTGCTTAGCTTGATATTGATTTCTAACTTGATGAACAATCAAATCAACATATCCAAATACTACTAACTCCTCAATCTTCATGTCTTTGGCGGCTCTCAAACCCAAAACAAGAGCCTCATATTCTACCACATTGTTTGTTGCTTCAAATTAAATCTTGTAATACAAGGATATTGTTTCTTGGGTAGGGGAAATGAAAACTACCCTAGCGACAACACTTTCTCTAGAAGAGGCTCCATAAAAAAACATTTTCCAAACAGAGGCATGTGGAGGAGGGTTTTCGTAAGAGGTGATGGGATGATTTATGATTTCAATAGGTTTTTGAGGATCATCAGTGAGCTGTAGCATACTAGTTCCTAAATCAATATCAACTACAAAAATGGGTTGATTGGTAGGGTTTGCTTCATCACTGATAATGTAAGCAAGTTGTGCTTCCCTATAAATCCTTCTATGTTCTCCCCCAAACACAAGAATTGTGGCATATGAAAGATCCATCTATAAATTTCCCCCTAGTCTTTTGATCCAATATCTAGACAAAAGCATTCAAAACTTAGGGGGGACATCAACCACCACAATATCCATGACCACACTTTTCATTAGCAATTGGAACAAGGAAACAACCAGGTCTTTAATAACCCCGAGGCACTTCACCTTCCTAGAATCAAATGAGTACAGGTCGTGGTAAGTTTTTGTAACCTCCAACCCAAGCTCATCCGTGACCTTCTTAGGCATGAGATTTTGAGATGACCCTGAATCCATGTCGAGCTGCAGATATACCATATGAATCAACATTTAATTGTCAACCCGGGAAGGTAGACTTAGAGGAACCAGCACAGGAAATGCAGGGCTGAAGAGGGGGTTTAAAGGATGCCAAACTAATCTCTGAACTGCTAAAAGAAACTTGCCGAAAGAAGCTACTGTACTCTACTCTGCTCTGCACTACTCTGTACTACTTTGTACTAACCGGTACTGTTCTGTATTAATTAAAAGTGATCATATGCGTGAAAAAGACCTACTGCATGTTGGGACCACATATTGTACCTTTTTGCTCATACTTTTTGCCATTGATATACCCTTCATCACCTGTATTTAGACTCATATTATCACTTCATCTGATCACCTCAAGGTATACAACGTCCTTTCTCATCACTATATGTTTAATTTGTTTTGCATAACACTTTACATTACTTTTGAACCTAACCATTGATTAG
>ML808947.1:413727-426088 GCA_009831015.1 Picea engelmannii | reverse complement strand
ATGAAACTATGTCCAAACATAACCCAAAATCTCAAAAATGGAAAATGGATATTCACACATGACTTAGTTACTGTCCAAGTCATATGTGACTTTGTTCAAATTAAAAAGAAAATATAAAATTCAATGACTTAGTTACTATCCAAGTTATATGTGACTTTGTTCAAATTAAAAAGAAAATATAAAATTCAATAAATTTATGGTAATTTATTTGAGGCTAATAAATACATCGAATGAAATTGAAATATAGAAAAGCAAGACTCAAAATTGAAGAGAAGAAAAGCATGAGAGTGCTTTTTGATTTCCAAGATTTTCTAGAGTAGTGTGGTGGACCAATTTTAAAATTTTCCCTCCGCTTTTGAACAAAGAGGGGATTTTTCTATGTCTCATAAGTTTCACATTTTCTTTCGCCTCCTCCTCTATCTCTAGTTGGTCTAGTCCGGTATGTCTCTGTGTGGTAGGGCGTCTTAGTCTGGTTTATGTCTGTTTATGTTTGTTTATGTTTGTTTATATATGTGTCTATGCTTTAAAGTCAGTCATGTCATGTGTATGTGATAGAGGAGGACACAATAGGAGTTTGATCATTCACAACTTAAAAGGAAGGGCAACTGATCTGTTGAACCGTCACTGCACTTTCAATAATGGCTTTTTTTAATCCTAGGTACATCTTATTATTATTTATTTTGCCCTCTGTTCTCACAGGCCCTATACTTTCCTTTTCTAAATTCATTTTAGAAATTTAAATCCATGTCTGTCTATCTCAAATGTCAAAATTATTCTTCTTTGAATTAAGCGTTTAGTTAAATTTTTAATGTTCCGTTGTTTTTTTTTTTACATAAACGGTTATAGATTATATTAATGGGGTGGACTAGCCATAGATTCGATTACAAAATGGCCTCAAATTTCTTCGGACCTGCCTTTATGAACCATTCTACTTCTATAGCTATAGACTTGTGAACTGAACTAGTTCCTGTACGCCTTCTAAATGAACTGGAATAAATTTAACTGCCTAAACTCCAGTCACTGTTTCAGCATATGTCTCAGCGTTGTTTCAACCTATGTCTCAGCACTGTTTCAGCATTACAACGGTGTTTCAACATCTGTTCCAGCACTGTTTCAGCATATGTTCCAACACTGTGTTTCGACATATGTTACAGCATTGTTTCAGCATTACAGCAGTGTTTCAGCATCTGTTCTAGCACTGTTTCAGCATATGTTCTAGCACTGTGTTTCAGCATTTGTTACAACACTGTTTCATCATTTGTTACAGCGGTGTTTCAGCATCTGTAACAGCGATGTTTCAGCCTATGTCTCAACACTGTTTCATCATTTGTTATAGCAGAGTTTCAGTATCTGTTCCAACACTGTTTCAACATATGTTCCAACACTGTGTTTCGGCATCTGTTACAGCACTGTTTCAGCATCTGTTCCAGCACGATCCCTTTACATCGGTTCTGGATTTCACGGGGCAGAGACAGGAAATCTCATAATTTCGGATGCCACATGGCCCTGTCCTTATTCTAGCGCTTCTCTGCACAAGACTTCTCTCACCTGCCTCATACCTTCGCTCCTGCACTTTGGAATCCTCCCTGGCAAATTTCAGACTTCTGCATTTTCTGACAGGAAAACTCCGGTTGATTCCTTCTCCCCAGATTCTAAGGGATTGGTTCATGATTTTCAACTCCATTTACATTGATGACTCCCTTGCCCAGGGAGGTGCCTCTGTTCGCTTCGTGGTCTGCCAACTGATTAAGATGCCTGAGGACGTGGTAGAACTTCACCTCTTCGAAATTTTTCATCTGAACTAGAACCTTCCTATAATAGTGATCCAAGCCCACGTTTTTGGGAGCCTTCCTCTGATTGAGAGCATGGATAAAGATTCTAGAGTCCCCTATGACAGCCAACTTTGAAATTGATAACCGTCTGGCCTGAGCCAGCCCCTGCCAGATTGCTAAAATTTCAGCTGTGTTATTGGTGTTCAGACCCAGCCCCCAGGAAAAGTTGAGCACAATTTTCCTTGAGCTGTCGAGGAGGACCCCTCCACTTCCCGCGGGATCGAGATTCCCTTTTGAGGCCCCATCCACCTGCAGGATATGCTTCTCCAAAGAAGATCTCCACTTTAAGAACTCTTGTTCCTCCAGCCTAATTTCCCAAGGGGAATAGTGTTTAGAAAATTGCTTGGTTCTAGTCAGGAGGGAGGGATCAAGCTCAAGGAACCAGACATACTCATCTTTGTTAGGGTTTACTTCATTGGTGATATTAGTTTTTGAGGCTATCAAATCACCCATAATCGCTTTCACTTTGAGTGCAGTTTGGGCCGGCGTCCCTGCTATTTCCCTGAATATCCTGTTGTTTCACTCCAGCCACAGTTTCCAGCAGACTACTTTCGGCACCCACATCCAGCAATGCTTTAGCAGGTTCAAATTGGTAAAAGAGAAGGGAGCCAAATCGACCCAGGAGGAAAACACAGAGGTAACTGAAGAGGCAGGGGTACATTCAACTGGCCAAGAATGAGATTCCAAAGTTCTAGAGCAAAGGGACAGAGGAGGAAGAGGTGGACAGAGGTTTCAACATGACAAGCACAGAGAGGGCATCGAGAGGGCCCTTCCCAGCCTCTTTTTGAGAGGTTTTCCCATGTAAGGATACTGTTGTGCAGAAGGGACCAGAAGAAGAGATCTAATTTGGGAAGGGAGGGAAGGAGCCAGAGATTTCTCCACACCGAGGGATCAGGGGCTACCCAGGGGATAGCTTGCAGGGCTGCATAACCAACTGCAGAAGAGTAACTGCCAGACGAAGATCCCCAGCCTCTTTTGTCCTTCTTCCTGGCCGAGGAGGGGGAGCACCCTTGAAGAGCATCCAGGAGGGTTCAAGCTCTAGTTTCTAAGTGTTGCGGATAGTCCCCCAAATCCCACTTAAGCCAAGAGCCATCCTGGCTCCAAGCTGAAAGGTCCCACAGGGTGACTTTGCTAAAGGAGTGGAGCCAGCTCTTGTTGTTTTCCAACCCTTCCGAAAAACTTAAAGGGGTCTGTCCTAAGATAGAGTCTTCCCAAAACTTGATTTTTCTACCGTTCCCCGGGATCCAAAAAATCTTTGAGGTGATCAAGTCAAGATCCTTAAGGTAGAGAGAAAGGATGGGAGATCCTTTTCTAGTCAAGGGGGGGCGATCGAGGCACCTTTCTTTGTGACCACAGAAATATTTAAGCCTTAGAGCTTTGGAGCTCCGAGTGGTTTTACCTCTTATCATCTTCCAGAGAATCTTACCTCCCATGGCCAGATTCTGAGTGGCCACATCTCTTACTTGCAGCCCACCTTCCATCCTGGGGGCTTTAACTTTATCCCAGTTGACTAGGTGCATTTTTTCCCCCTCATTCCTTCCCCCTTCCCAAAGAAATTTTCTCAAGATGCTATCTAAGTCTCTCACAAATCCTCTCAAGGCAAGGAGAATGGAGGCCTGATAGACAGGAAGAGAGGTGAGGACAGAATTTATGAGGATTAACTTCCCTGCTTTGTTCAGCCAGGTTGCTCCCCAGGCCAAGATCCTGGCTTTCATCTTGTCCAACAGAGGCAGCCACAGGTTACTTCTGGGGGCAGTTTTGACTAGCGGGATTCCAAGATATTTAATGGACTCCCATGTTGAAGTTCCTTCCATTTCCAGCACCCTGGAAATACTAATCATTTCTATGGGAGGGCAGTTCCAGCCATAAATTTTACTCTTCCTCAAACTGATTTTGCAACCTGAAATTTCAGTGTAGTCATCCAATTCTTTCTTGAGTGCTCTTGCGGTGGACAGGTTGGCTTGGCCTAGAAGGAGCGTATCATCGAAAAATTGAGCATGGTTAATTCTCTCAGCTTTAGGAGAAATTGTGAGGCCCATTAAGGTGCGCTGCTGCATACTTTTATTCAGCTGAAAACTTAGCACAGACGCTTGTATGGCATAGAGCAAGGGGACAGGGGGCAGCCCTGTCTGAGTCCCCTTGAGGCTTGGAAAAAGTCAATCGGTCTGCCATTGACCAAGGGGGCGATCCACGGCTCCGCTATACAGGCCCGGATCCAGCGAACCAAATGTGGGTGAAATCCCATCTTGATCATCACAACAAAAAGGAAATTCAGCCTGACTCTGTCAAAGGCATTCACTAGATCCAGCTTGACTAACATTCCTTTCTCCTTCCTTTGACAGCTTGAGTGGATAGCCTCTTGCACAAGGATAATATTGTCCTGGATTTTTCTCCCCTGGATGAAGCCCCCCTGGTTCTCCGGGATGATCCTGGGGAGGACTTTTTTTATCATGTTTGCTATTACTTTGGTGATGATTTTGTACCCCAAATTGCAAAGTGAAATAGGGCGAAATCTTGAGAAGCTTTGGGCACCTTTCTCTTTGGGAATTAAAGCTAGAAAGGAGGAGTTGGCGCTCCCTCCAATTTTGCTACAGTTCTGAGAGTTCCTCACCATTCTGACTAGATCTTTTTGGATGATATCCCAACAGGCTATATAGAACCTGGTCGTGAATCCATCAGGCCCGGGGGCTTTATCCGGGTTCATAGCTTGGAGAGCTTTGCTGATCTCCTCAGTCGTGATAGGGACTGTTAGCCAACGGTTGTCATCTTCATTTATCAGCTTGGGGACCACCATGAGAGGGTAGAGATCCGGTCTAGTGGGGGCCTCCAGCTCTTCAGTAAACATATTTTTATAGAAGGAGTGGGCTGCACGTTTGATCTCCTCAAAATTTTTGTAGGTTTGTCCCTGAAATTGGATCTCTCTGATTGAGTTATGATTCTTCCGGGATTCTGCCTGCTTGTGGAAGAAAGAAGTATTTTTGTCTCCTGCTTGGAGCCATAGACTTCTCGACTTTACTCGCCAGCACTCTTCCTCTCTTCTAAGATCTTTGTGAAGCTTCTTTTGCAGCTCCAACTCGTCGTTTAGCATCGCTGGGGTGACCAGGGCAGACTCCATATGACGTTGGTAATTCTCCAGGGCCCTTTGTGATTTTTTCCTTTCTTGCAAAGGGGAGGGTAGGTTCTTTGCCCAGATTTTGAGATCCACTTTGAGCCTTCTCAGTTTCTCTGCCCAAATGAAGAAAGGTGATCCCGACACACTCTTCTTCCAGGACTCTGATACCAGCTCGAGGAAGCCGTCCGAGGAGACCCATAGAGGGCTGAAGCGAAAGGGGATCGGGCCTAGATTTTCCCCAGGGATCAGGGAAAGGGAGATGGGCTTATGATCCGAGGTGCAAGCTTGCAGGATTTCAGACGAGGCAAAAAGGCCAAGGGTTAAAAAGGAAGAGTGAATCAGGAAGCGGTCTAAGCGGGCTGCAATGTGCCCCGGTCCCACTCTTTTGTTGTTCTAGGTGAAATTTCCTTTTCTGGGTTTGATGTCCTCCAGATCCCAATCCAGCATAATGTCTTCAACCCACTCCCGTGCAGGGTCTCTTACGGGTGTTCCTCCTTTTTTTCCAGAGAGGGCTAGGGTGACATTCAGATCTTCGGCAAGAATAAGATTCCCATGATGGTTAGCAGAAAGGAAATTATTCAGAGATTCCCAACAATCTTTTTTTTCCGATAAAAGAACCGGAGCATAAATATTAAAGAGGCTAACCTGATGTCCCGATTCGCGGTGCAACAACTTCATGAACAACCAATGGATGGTGCTATGTTCTTCAATCACGTCTAGCATTGAGGAGTTCCAAAAGGTGGCTAGACCTCCTGAAGCTCCCCTGGCACTAGAGGCTCTACCTGCTCCTTTTTTCCAGAAATTTTTACTAGCTTGGATGGTCTTAGGCTCCTCCATCTTCGTCTCCTGGATCAGAAGTACATTCGGGGAAGTCATTCTGACTAGATCTTTGACAGCTTCTTCTTTTANGCCTTGCCTTTTTTTGAGGATTTGGTTTCTATCATAGCCGCGATGGTATGTTGAACTCCTGCAGTGACGTCGCTGTAAGATTTCTCCTCCCTTTTTTTCCTCTTTGGTTTCCTTCCTCTAGGGGCCTTCTCAGGGGTTCCAACAGAACTGCTGGTCTCCGTGGCCCCCTCATCTGTATCTGCACCCGTTTCAGAGTCTAAAGGGATGTGTTCCTCATCCGACTTCATGGATTCATTTGCTAGAGGGGTTTCATTGACCGGAATCGGATTTTCTGGGGCTGGCGGGGACTGAGTGACTATAACGATTGGATTTTTCAAGGTTTCCTTTGGCTTGTTAGCCCCTTCTTTCGAAGGTGCCTTCTTAGGGTTTGGCTTTGAAGATGATGGTTGGCTCGCTTGCTCTGGCCTTGGATCTTTGAGTTTAGGACCTGGTTTGCTTTTCTTGACCTTTTGCCAGCCCTCAACATCTTCCTTTTCTGGGCTTTGGTTCTTTGAGAAATTCCTCTGGAAGTGTCCGTGCTCTTGACAGGATCTGCACTTGAAGGGGAGGTGTTCATAATCGAGTTTATGGTAGTGAGACCAGTTGCCCACAGTAAGCTTCACCGCCTCCGGGAGCCCTGCCTCAAGATCCACTTCAACACATATCCTAGCGCAGTTGTAGATGGACTTGTTGTCGGCCTTATCAATGAATTTCCCTATTCCATTCCCTATCTTTTGCAGAGCTTCATAGTTCCAACAGTGAACCGGCAAGTTGGGGAGCCTAACCCATACAGGTACCTCCTTTGGCAGTTCCATCATGGGATCGAAGTCCGGGGTCCAGCGGTTCAGATACAGCCCCTGGGTTCCCATAAAATATGGTCCATTTCTGAAAATGAGGTCCTTGTCTTCCTTGTTTATAAACTCAAAGAGAAAAAAGCCACTGCTCAAAGGGTAGTAGGTAACTCCTTGCTTAAGGAGGGGCTTCCAGTGGTTTTTGCTGAGGGCCAAAGTCCCATAAACTGGCCTACCATCCCTCTCTCAGAGAGATCCAGGGCTATCTTGATCGCTTGTGTCTCCGGGAGGGCGATTTCTGGGATTTCATCTAGCTTTTTTATGAATTTTGGAACCGTAGAAGGGATCTTGCGCTTGCCTCCGCTGGCAATCAGCTTCCTGAATGCGTCCTCTTCTGAACTCGAAGGGGGAGGGGCCGAATCCCCACCCCCTGGGGTGGCCATGGCCGGCTCTGGCTGCAAAAACGGACCCTGGGCGCTCTCCACGAACCTTAACGCACTATCACTTCTTCATGTCCTTGTGCTTGTTAGATGGGTTCTTCATCTTTAATTGTTCAGAGGCCTCGAAATCGAACCCCAATCGACAGATTTCGAAGCCGTGCAGGAGCGCCGAAGCCTTCGAAGAACCAAGACTCGAAACTCTGGGGGCACAGATTCTTAAACGACAAAGGGCAAAATTACTATCAATCGATAGAGGGGAATGAAAGCTGATCGGAAGAGAAGTCTTTGGATCACGTTATCCAACAGATCGGACCAGAAACAACTTCGAATCGAAGCCTGGGACCTATGCCAAGTTGTTAATGTTCCGTTGTTATGATGAATAGGAACATCTTTGGAAAGAAATATCGATGCTCTCTCTTAATCATAACTTGGTACATTTCTTCTCAGAATCCCTCATCCTTTCATTTCCGCAATCCCAAGTCCATATTTCCTTCTGTTGATTCCAACACTCCCATGTCCATCCTTGCAATCAATCTGATGCCCATCCTTTCAATTCGATGTCCATCCTTGCAATCAATTCGATGTCCATCCTTGCAATTCGATGTCCATCCTTGCAATCAATCTGATGTCCATCCTTTTGTCAATTGCAACAATTCGATGTCCATCCTTGCAATCCAATAGCTACTCTGTCTCCTTGATATCATCCAAATCATGGGGTGGCTCAGGGTTTTCTTGATAGAATCCTTTCTTTATATCTGTCTCTGTGAGTGATAGACGATCTAGACGTGTCTCTACCTCTCCCATTAATGATACACAATACACTAGTTGTTTGTGGTGTATTTAACACGTTTGCTCCAATATCATACTTGATGAATGATAATAATAGAGGTAACATCTTAACGGATAGTTAAGCAAGTTTGTGGACTTGCATGATTCTATAGTCACCATTTGAGGTTATGTTCATGCTTACACATGGGGGATTAGGCGTTATTTCCATGTGACTGATATTGTTTGCTCTGCACAGCTAATCACTTCTCACAAATTCAAAAGCAATTGGAAAGAATTAAAAAACCCCTATCTTCTATCTTCTCTATTTGTTTGAAGTCAAACACCAATGGTGGAATTGTGAGGTGAATAGGAGTGTGGTTACACGCATCTCTTCATCTGCGACCAATTTTAAAATTTTTGCCTCATCTGTCTAGTTACACGCATCTCTTCATCTGCGAGACTCCACGCGTTAGAGGCACTCGAGCTGGGTCATCCCTTTGAACCAAACCCTTAGAGGCACTCGAGCTGGGTCATCCCTTGGATCTTGCGTGTCTCTCATCCCTTTGAAGAAAACCCTGTTCGGGATTCTCATTTGGAAAAATGAACAATATAGCGAGCATCAACATTGTGAAGATATTAACACTAGATTCGGATAGCTTGCCTCTGTGTGTTGACCAAGAAAGCTCCCACAGTTTAGATCCAATCCGACCGGTTAATCTTGCGTGTCTCTCATCCTTTTAAACGCACAAAAGCAGAGATGGAAAGAAACATAAACGCAGAAAAGCACAAAAACAGAGATGGAAAAAAACATAAACGCAGAAAAGCACTCTAACTAGCCGTTTGCGAACTCTAACTAGGAGAGACCCGACGCTTTAGAGGCACTCGAGCTGGGTCATCCGGTATTCCAATGGATCTTGCGCGTCTCTCATCCCTTTGAAGCAAACGCTGTTCGGGATTCTCATAGCGAGCATCAAATCGGATAGCTTGCCTCTGTGTGTTGACCAAGAAAGCTGCCACAGTTTAGATCCAATCCGACCGGTATAGCATCTGTTGCAGCATCTTCAGGAGTTTTCTTGAATTTTGAAGAAAACTTTTACGGAGTTGTAGTCTGAAACCTGTTCAAGTTCCATTTGCCACAGGGCGAGCATCTGAGCTCCTGAACAGTCACAGCGCTGGCTTAATCCCAGGTACATCTTATGTAAATTCACAGGCGCCATACTTTCCTTTTGTAAATTCATTTCATAAATTTAAATCTTTCTTATTATTATTTATTTTGCCTTCTGTTCTCATAGGCGCCAAATTCATTTCAAAAATTTAAATCTATGTATTATTATTTACTTTTCCCTCTGTTCAGGGGACATAAGTAAATTCATTTCAGAAATTCAAATTTATGTCTTATTATTTATTTTTCCCTTGTTCTTCTATGTTCTTTGTAAATTCATTTCAGAAATTTAAATCTATGTCTTATTATTATTTATTTTGCCCTTTGTTCTTCTTTGTTCATTTCGGCAATCCCAGGTTCGGATTTCCTTCTATTGATTCCAATAATCCCATGTCAAGCTTTTTTTTTTGTTAATTGCAGTAATTCGATGCCCATCCTTGCAATCCATAGCTACTCTGTCGTCTTGACATCATCCCAATCGTGGGGTGGCTCAGGGTTTCTTGATAGAATCCTTTCTTTATGTCTGTCAGTGTGTGCCATAGACGATCTAGACTTGCCTCTGTCTCTCCCATTAACTGTACCCAATACACTAGCTATTTGTGGTGTATTTAACACGTTCGCTCCAATATCATGCTTGATGAATGATAATAATAGAGGTAACAACTTAACAAATAGTTAATCAGGTTTGTGGACATGCATGATTTTATAATCACCATTTGAGGTTATGTTCATGCTTACACATGGGGGCTTAAGATTTATTTCCATATGAAATGCCTGGTATTGGTATTGTTTGCTCTACTCAGTTAATCACTTGCCACAAATTCGAAAGAAATTGGGAAGAATTACAAAACCCCTCCTTCAACCACCTTTCTTCTCTATTTGTTTCAAGTCAAACATCAATGGCTAAATTTTGAGGTGAATAGGAAAATTTGTACTTAACAGCCTCTTTTGGGAGGTCTGTAAAAGGGAACACCATTAAAAGGTAGAGCGCTTGATGCCTAAAAGTGGAAATCATAAATAGGATAACATGTATAGAATCAACCTTATATACAGACAAAGTTGCATACCTTTGTCCATTTCTTATTTTAGAAAATCCCATTTTCTACTTTTTACAAAAAGATAACTAGATAAGACACTGACTCAGAGAGGACTTGAGGTGATTACAACACAACTAGAGAAACTTCGACTACTTTGAAACTATGAGACTGACTTCCTAAACGTAGTAGATAACAACTTTCAAAATTTGTTAGAATCTTAAATGACAATGTCTTTAGTTTGGCGACCATATCTTCTTGTAATTGTCTTATGTATGGGGCTGAGAACAGAGGGCAAAATAATTCCTCCAAAGCACACACAATTCTTTATATGTAAAGCTTTATTGCTACAACAAACATCCTCGAGTGAGAAGGTAATGAAATTAAACCTTTGGGTGATTGTACCTTGTTCACTGAAAGAACCTTTTTGTATTAAAAGAGTGGGCTCAAGGGAATATAGGAGACGCTAATTTAGTAAGCTCATATATTTTCCCAATTTGTCATAAGCCAAGGGAAATTTCGATGGCTATGATTGGAAATAGAACAGGTGACATCGGTAAGCAGTTGCAACATTCTCGGGAATCAGTGACATCAGTAAGAAATTAAGAAATTGCATCGAGACTTTACTTGTTAAAGAGATGTAGACTGCTATTTGTGACTTTATAGAGACATGGTTGTAGCTTGTAATCTATAATTCTATATTTAATATTGATATGGATATAGCATTTCTGACTTTCTTTATAAAGTTTGAAAAAAAAATTGCATGGTGTAAAATATTATGGAAAGTATACCAAATATTTAAATATTTCAAGCAGTCATGTAAAGAGAATTAAGCAAGGAAAATATATATTTGGATGATGAGTGTTTTTCACTATTCGTTGTTTATAAATTTGTTACTTTATGAATTTTGTTATTTGTTATTTAATAGTCATAATTATCATGAAGACTTGGATGTAGGTTGTGATAGGCATACCATTTTTTTTAATTTTTAATGTTGTAATAAACCAAAACCAACTGTGGGCAGAGGAACTGTTGCATGTGCAACTGAGGTGGCTATTTTTTGAGGAAGCGCTAAATTGAGATGTGGCTGAAGCTTCGAATATATAGGAAAATTAGATTGGACATAAACTTAACAGGTGTAGCTATTATACACTAGAGTTATGTATAATGTTCAACCAACTTCTTAAACTGACTTGATTTAATCTAATCGACCAGGAGATTAGGAAAGAGGAGAGGAATTATTAACTCTGCTTAATTCTGCTGATTGTTGCCTATTTAAGGGTGCCATGTGGGGGAGAGGGTGAGGGAAGGAAAGGTGCAAGTGGCCATTCACTACTCATTTCTTTACTTTCCTTTGATTGAATGTATGACCTAACAACCAAGTTTATTGTGGTTTTTTTTGTTTGATTATTAGCAAATTGGGTACATTGAATAACATATATTGATAGATCAAATTAAAATTAACTTAGGAAGGATACAATGTACAATGACAAACTTTAGGTGAAGGCAAATCTTTTTCCGATGTTAAATTAATATTAAATTTCTGGGATGTTAAATATTTTTTTATTTTTCTAATTACCTCCTAATGTGAAATTTTTGTACGATGATAAATCAAAAGCTTTTATGAGGCCATTAATAATAAATTTTTGTGGTATGTTAAATCCTTTTTATTTTTAATAGCCCCTAACAATATACGTGTGAATCTCTTTTTGTTAATTTATTATGATGAATCTTTTTTATTAATTTATATTATGATTCTATAAAATTGATGATGTGTTTGTAATTCATTTATAAATTTAAAATTGTATAATGTGAGAGATGTACATAAAATTATTTTAAATTGTAAAGTATATTGTTAAATTGTTTTTTTTTTCATACAATATGATGTGTTTGTTGGATGATAGGATGTTAACATTTTTATTTTAAATGTATATGTTTTTTATGCATGTGCATGGTTTTTGTGTGTATTATTAAACAATAAAATGTGTTTGTTTGTTAGATAGTATGGTTTTGTTTTTGGTTGTTAAATAAAATGATTGTTGTTGTTAGAGGATACAATATTGACATTTTTATGTGTTTAATGTGTATGTTTATTTGTGTCTATGCACGCCTTTTGTGTGTAATGTGTTTGTTGATGGAGAGAGATGGTGTGTGTGTGTGTGTGTGTGTGAGAGAGAGAGAGAGAGAGAGAGAGAGAGGTTGGAGGGAGAGGGAGAGAGGGGGGTGTTAATATTATGGTAGCTGCGGGAGGTATTTACCTCTACATGTGAACCTGGCGAGAATAGAAGACTCCGGGAAGCAAGAGAAACCCTAATGAATTGGCTAATAACCCTA
>ML808947.1:384131-400476 GCA_009831015.1 Picea engelmannii | reverse complement strand
ACCCACATCTTGGAATGGAAGAGACACTCTGCCTCCTCTGGATCTTCTGGTTCCTCCTTCTGGATCTTCGTGGTGGCAATGGTGGCGTTGGGCTCCGCATCGATAATTTGATTCCCCCTGTCATTCCCCTTGTCAGGTTCTGATTCAGAGTCAGAGCATGCATCCGATTCAGAAGCCTTCAACTCGGCTACCAGTGATTGCTTGGCCCGACACTCACTTGTGTTGCGGGTGGAGCTCTTATGGAACTCACACCACTTCCCCGTGTCCTTTTTTGGCTTCGTGGTGTTGTTCTTTGCTTGTGGATTTGGCAGGTTGTCTTGGGCTGCCCCGCCTTGGCTTGGTCCTTTGTTTTGCGGTTTGGGAGTACCTTTCCCGTGCTTCTGATTTGCAGACCCAAAGTCTCGCTTCTTCTGTTTGAACTTCTGCTCAATCTTGGCAGCATATCGGTATGCCACACCAAGTGAGGAGATGTCGAGGAACTCCATTTCCTCCTGAATGTATCTATGCAGACAACTGCGATACTTTAACACCAAATGTTTCTCTGAATCTTTGATACCCAACTTTGTGCGTAGGGTATGAAACGGATTCGTAATCTCATGCACATCTTGGTCCCTTTGCTGTCGCAACGTAGTCCATTGTATGTATTTTTCCTCATAGCTCCCCATGGGATAATATTTTTCCTTGATGGCATATCAGAAAGAATTCAAAGTGGGTGCGGCTAAGAACAAAGAGGGTTCTCCCTCGCCCTCTTGCTCCGAGTATGTTTCCCACCAGTCCTTGACATGGGGGGCGACTTTGAGGAGTGCGAAAATAATCTTTTCACGATCGGAAAAGTCATGAACCGAGAAATATCCTTCTAATAGATTCAACCATCTATCTATGACATCTACATCTATTTGGCCATCAAATATGGGAATGTCAAAGTTTACTTGTACCTTAAAAGGAGTGGCACCTCCAGAGTGGCTTCTGGATGTCGATGCACTGCTAGTCGAAATCCGTTGAATAATCTGGGCAAAGTTGTCCATCATCGCGTTCCTTTGTTTCTCAAGGGCCTCCTCGAGAAACATTTTGATAGGATCTCCTACTCCCTCATATTTCTTTTCTTCCCCCATGGGCGGTCGTCGGGGTTTGCGAGGATAATCTTGCAAAGGTTCAACCAGATCGAGCCCCAACTCCTTATACCCTGATCTCGTTGGGGACATGCAAAGAAGGATCGAGAATGAGCATACCGCTCTAATACCACTGATCCGGATTTATGTAGGAACACAATGAAATACAGAAATAGACATAAACGCAGAGATGCAGCGGAAATAAGACTTCATTTCATTAATAACAAATCACTGAAATATGCTTACTGACAGAATGGAAATAAACTAGCTAGGGCGCTGGTAGCTTATCTCTGAGAAGAGATGTGGCTGCTACTCACATCCATGAGAAGATGATTACAATGAGGCTCTAGAGGCATTTTTACAATAGACGATAATGCCAAAAGTCATAGACATCCAAAAACCTAACCCTAGGAGATGAAGCGCCAAAAGTCATGTGGGCCCTGTTTGGGTAAGTTAGTACATCAACTTCCCGGGGTCGTAACTTTTGCATACGATCTCCGTTTTAGGCGTGTGATAGCTCGTTGGAAAGGTATCGTTGAGGAGATTCATTTGGGGGCTCAATTATTCCTTCAGCTATCATTGAGAACCTCGATCTCAAAAAACCTTCATTTAGGCCCTCAACATGGCCCCGGAAGTTAAAACTTGCTAAAAATAGTAAATTGCCAAAATTGCCAGAAAACTGTTTTGAGCTAGTCGGAAAAGGTGGGTGGCCACCGATATCCACCTGGATCATATATGGATTAGCTTGTTCTCTAAATCTTTATTGGAGAAATGTTGTTTGTGATGAGTCTATAACTTTTGTGATTGACGAAAATTATATTGCATGTGAAAATGAATGGTTGGATACTTTGTAGTACCTATACTATTTTTTCACTTTTTCACTTGATGCAAGAGCTGCAGGCAAGATACAAGAGGTGGTAAGTCAATTTATTTATACCACAAGGCAAGACCTACTCTCTATGGAAATCATGGATTAAATATTCCATGGACCTTATGAGTCAATGTGACATGGATAGTCACCAATGGATTTTGGGAAAGAGAGAGTCATTAGTATATTTTGGCAACAAGAGTGAGTGAGAATAAACTTCTTAGGGAAATAAATTATCTTAAAATAGATTGTGGGAACTTGGAAACTATTTACCACAAAAAAATGTTATTCTAGCCATTGCTAAAGCTTTGGTAGACATGAGTTCCAAAGATGCAATTTCATTCTCAAGGAACATCTAGTATAAATCACAATGTAATGGTTGATAATTATGGTTGACAATATTTTGTTTAAATAGCCTCCGGATTTTTCAAGAAAATAAACAACTTACATCATCCACATAATTCATGTGTGCTTTAAATCACAAAAAAATTATGAACATATTATAGAAAAATATTTTATTACCATGTTGCCAAGATAAGAAGATAGAGTGTGGTTATCAAATTCTCTTGTGAAACACATACTCTTCCATAGAACATGGAAATCAAACTACAATCAAGAGGCTTAATCAAGGGAAAAAATAACAAGGTATGGAATGTTCTCTAAGAAGTAGTAAGGAAGGTGCTTGAATGAGAGGTTTCAAAAATCCCCACAAGGGAATTGTGCATTTTGAGAACATTAGCTTGTAATGATCCCTCTAAGTTGGAGGAAGCATAAAAACAATTAAGAAGTTGTGTAAAATGAGATTGCAAGTTTGATGAATGATGGAGGTGGTGATTTTGATAAATAAAATCTAAGTGCAAAAGAATCTTTTAAGCATCTTCTTTGTCTTACAAATACAAATGTCATATTCCTTGTAGCATTGGCCCTTTATAATTTGTATCTTGATTCCATTGTTGCCTTGAAATCGAAGTGTGATCCAAAAGAGTCCCTTCCTTTTTTTTCAATAACTTGAACATGTCTCCCCCTCTTGTGTGTTATATTATAGATTGCATGTTGCATAGGTATCAGAGTGGCCTGAAAAAATATTGCTGCAAAAAGAGATGCTTATTTTTTGGAGTGCTTCCAGCTCATGAAGAGAAGTCCAAAACCTTTTTTTCTTGGCCTTGAAATTTCCAAAGATCACATAAAGAGTTCTTATTTTGGAGACCCGAGGTGTTCATCTATTCAATGAATAAATCCTGGAGAAGGCTTCTACAACATATTCCAACACTTGTTCTTTGAAAACATATCTCTAGGGGAATTTCATACAGACGGTCTATGGAAAAAAAAGTTAACAATGGTTGGAATCCTAATGCTGATAATTGATGAGGTTTCAAGTTTAGCCAATGAACTTTGAGAAGAGTTCCAAGATCTAGGAAAGCTAGGTAGAGGCTGCAAAAAATTGCATTGAAGTATTGAGATGATGCTGAAAGTGCCATTAATAGTTAGAGAATGGGTGGAGGCATTAAGGATTGATTTTTGTATGACATGGGGGAATCAATGCAATATTAGGTTAAACTTACGGTGATTAAATGTGCAAGTTCACTAGTATTAGAGCATGATGAAGGTGGAGAAGGTAGGAAGATATTTTGCATATTATTTGGTTGTACAATGATGATTGTTTCTCGAAACCAAGCTCCAAATGGAGGGTCAAGTAAAGGAAAATGTAGATGATGACATATTTTGAAAAACCAATAATATTTTAGTGGAATGAATGCTTCCATGCTTGGGTATGAATCGTTTGCTTATTTTATTACTTATGTAATAGAATTTATATTTTTTTTACTACTAATTTTTTAAACATAAATGATAAAGATGGGTTTATTCTATACTGTTGCAATATCAATTTGCTACATCTTGGTATCCTTCAACCTTACTTTAATTTTCATTTTTAATTCAATGAATGTGTACTTTTCTATTTGATATTCTTTCTCATTAATATCTATGCTTTTCTTGTGATCTAACTTTATACCAATGAAATTTGATATTATACACTCTCAAATGTTTGCTTCTAATCCAACACCCCACTTGTTTTGAGTTTTGCAACCTTTGTGTACAAAACAATATTATGTAAGAACCTTAGTTGATAACCTGGTTTGTTTTTATTACTTCTATGTAGATTATCTCACACAATCTAACAAGGTATAAATGATGATGCATAGAGTTTGACAAACAATGGTTAATTAGTTAAGGGCCATTTTATTCAGGGCCCTACCCTGCTATTTCTAAAACTTAATTATTGTGCTGGTCCTACAACTATACAATGATGAGCCAAATATCTTTAATTCTTATGGGGATTTTTAATACTAGTGACAAGTCAAACACAATATTTAATATGGAGGGCATGTCCCTAGACATGTAGATCATCTATCACACATAGAAATACATAAATAAAGGGTGGTAGATAGAAAGAGGACCTTCTTGTTTTAGTCTCTTTATATCGTTGCTCCAAGATTCAATCACACAATAGACTCTTTAAATTTTGATAGAGAAAATGGATAGGTGTCTTTGCTGAAAAAAGTGCATTTTGGAGTGGGGAGGAGATGAGACAATCAAGTTGATTTGTGCCTAAAAAGAGGAGATGAGATAGCCAAAGGAAATATAAGACAAGGTAAGATAGACAAGACAAGAAAAGATCATGTCTTTGGGATGAAAATTGACCTTTCAATTCTAAAAAGTACATTTTGAATATTGGTACAAGTTTATGATTATTTATTTGAACGATATATTGATTTTCCATTAAATGTGAGACCAACATCAGTGAAATATGACACTAGTATTTAAATTATTAAGAGATAATTAACTATTGTTAACTTAAAAGTGTGGATTTTTTTCAATGATGAATTGTTGTCGATGTACCTTGGCTTCATTGTGTTTAATGATGGGTTGTCCATGGATTTAGTGAAGGTGAAGGAAAGATTATTGTGATTTACATCACACATTATTATAAGTGAGGAGTTTTCATGGGATTATTAAGTACATAGAGGATTAAATGGAGCACACACACACATAAACAGAGAAATAATGATGTTGCAACAAAATTTTGAGATGCTAAAAACAAAGATTATGGAAAAACCTATATTTATTTTGTCAGATTTTAGCAAGGTGTTCTATGATGAATGTAATGCGACTATTTTCATATGGTTAAGTCAAAAGGTAAGGTCGATAACATTATTTAGCTAGAAGTTGAAAACGTGTAATTGGCATATTTTTCTTATGGTTTGGATTAGTATGCAATTGTAAAAGTCAGTTATGCATTATAGGCATTATTTGTTGTCGAAGGAGTTCATTTTGTACATACACCATTAGGCATTAAAGTTCATCAATACTTAGGTGAATTTAAAGAAATGATATGTGGTATGACTTGAGTTTCTATCAATATATGTTTACGTTGAAGCACAAGTTAAAAAAGAGAACATGGAACATATTCCCCAAGTAGGAGAGTGTTGACGCTGGCAATGATGAAGGATGTGACAATTAGATTTGAGTTAGTAAAGGTTCTATATGACAGTGACAATAAATTTAGTCTAGTTGCATAGAAGTGACAAAACTCAACAATTTGGGATAGGACAACATAACTGGATTACCTTTTGTAAAATGATTATTTTTTCAATGGAAATAAATTGCGTATCCCTAAGGGATTGGACTTTCCTTGTAGCCTGGGACAAATAATGGGTAGAATGTCAATAGCGGTGAATATTATGATGGTGGTATTGGCGACATTGAAATCAATGAACCAACTTGCATACACATTTATAAATTTTTAATAGTACAAAAACGTGAAAATCAACCAAAATAAAATAAAAAAATTCACATTTAAAAAAGATTTAACTAGACACATGAAACCTGGGAAGGGGGTGTTATGTCCATCCTGGGTGGACATGGTTCGTCGAGCTGTATGAAACAACAACTTGTAGAAACACAACACATGCACATTCAAACTAAAATCATCTAGAACATGAACTGAAAACATATGCAATTTTTTGTTAGGAATGATCATTTTATTTCATGAATCACTCATCCCACCATACTTAAGAGTGTGGTACATTGAACAGACAAGATGCTTCTATTTTTGCATCAATGGCAGAAACTAACACACACACATTATATCATCTCTATGTTATATATATATATAATCAATGAAGAGCATAGAGATGATCAAGATACTAATATCCTCCATGAAACTATCATGTCTAGTGGTTTCCATCGACCCATAACAAGTCTTAACATGGTTCGAGCATTTGTGAGGGTCACAAGAACTAGGCTCATGTTACCCCTCCTGGCCATACTTTTTTTTAGTGCCTGAAGGCCCAACCCCTTCCCCAACATCACCTAAAGGTTGTTCCTAGTGAGAAAATTATATAAATCCGATTTGATGTGCCAACGTACAGGTCAAGGTGGATATTGATGTCTAGGTATGTATTATGCTTTCCGAAATAGGAGGGTTCTAGGCAGGGGGTTAGGCCTCCACCTAGGAGGATGACCTAGAAATGAGTCACACCTAGAATTTTCTCTATCTTTCACAAAGCCATGAACCACCTCCAAGAATTCACAAATGTCAAAATAGTTGACATGGTGATGTAAAATAAAATCTACCCATAATTTTTTCAGAAAAACAAAGAGGCACCCCCCTATTATTGTAGGGAGGTTTTTCAAAGACCATAAAACACATATCCATCCAATTATCTAAAAATGGTTGGAAGGTGCACTGGTCCTTACAAATTCATTTCTTTGTGAATAGTGGTTGTAATCTAGTTCTGAGGTCAATAAACAATGTCATCATGACTTTTTTTGAAATGTTAAGGTCTTTAACTTGGTTTTTATTTAGATCCATTCTATAATATTCATAAATTTTGGCTCCGTAATCAGAAATGCGATATATTGGCCTTGGACTTTTGTAATGGAAGATACAATGGTGTCTAGGGATGTAGCTAGTGACAATCGTGAGGGCTCTTTGGTATTGTGTAAGTCTTGAATAAGGGTTCTAAGAGATCTCAATCTTGCATCGAGTTCCATGTTTATTTTTACCAACTTTGGGTTGGGGTTTGGTGTGTCTTCCAATGGCGATGTTGTGTTTACATTCTCTCCAGGTTCCATATTAATTAAGTGTGCTTCAATTTACTAAGGGAAAAATAATTTTTATTTTTATCTTTTAAAAAACTTACAAAATAACAATATCAAATTCCATCAAAATACTTACCTATAATTAATTGAATACCATGTCAACTAATTTTGATAGTGATTTGCCCATCTTTCATCAATTTTCTCTCCCAAATTGCTCAACCTCTCCTAAAACACATTGTGTGGTTGTGGTCTATCGCTAAAATAGACCCGTCATAGGAAATAAAATATTTTTACCCCATAGGAACATGCACATGTTCCTAGAGGATATGCATGTTCCTAGAGCATGTGAATGCTCTTAGGAATGCGCATGCGTTCTTAATGAAGCTAAATTGGCAACCTCCGTGCAGGTTCGGGGTGTTCTTATGATGATTTATGTGTGTTAATATTTGTTGTTTGTTGCTCTTGAAATTGACATTTGGTATCAGAGCAAGGTGATTTTATAAGTTTTCATGTGTGAGGTGCTCCATGATAATGTTGGAGTATAGATATGTTGAAGCTTGTTGGAGTTGTATAAGGAAGCCACCAATCAACTTGCAAAGAAACAATGGTTGTGAGAAAGCGAGTTATTATTGAGAATGCCCATCTATAAGAAGAAGTTAATCATAACTCCAAGTATTGTGAGTTATTATTGAGTGTGATGATATTCTAAGATAGGGTTTTTCAATAAGAAAAAGATGATTCCATTTCTCAGGGGAAAGTCTTATTTCTTCAATAGCCTTCAGGGAACAGAGAAGTAGGCAATACACATATCATTGGTGATCATGGGGGTGACGAAAATAATGTGTAACAGTGGTATTGAGTTTGGCATAAAGAATCCACTATAAAAATAAGGTTGCAAAGGTAGTGGTATCGACTATTGATGTCACATTCCAAGTTGTAGAGGAGTTGAGAATATCCGCCATTCAATTTAAAGTGAAATTATTATTTAATTAAAGGAGTTTCCATTATGATTAAGGGTGCCACTATTCTATGTGAAAAAATATGAGTAGCTAAATCTGATTTGAAGGATTGAGTGATATTTGTATTGTAATAAGGAAGTCGGTGGTCGAGAGTCTGCACATAGAAGGAGATCAGGGCCATCATTGTCACCATCGGAAAAGTCGAGGAAATTCAAAGAATCATCATAAGGAAAAATTTGTTGAGAATTACCCTACATGTCCTGCATTTGTTGGGATGTTAACATTGATGTTAATAGCAATCGTGGAAGTGGTTTCGTTAAGGTTCACATGATCGATGGACAAAGACTTAATGCAGTCCTCTCCAAATTATGCACCGCCAAACTCAAGCATATTTGTGTGAGTAACAATGAGATAAGTCACATATGAGTGCAATTATTTACCTGGATGATGTTGCCTCATATTGTGTTGGATTATCCAAGACATGATGTCATACTTGAAAAATTACTCAACATTTCATAAGGGTGCTCCATGGAAATGAAAACTTATTTCTAATTTGGTAAGAAAATTTAGCATATCCAATAATGATTTCCTATATATATGATATATGCATGGAGTTAAAAGAAAATTAAAGTTTTCATTGGGAAATGGGAATAAATTTGATAAAAGAGATTTTTAAAGTTAAAGTCAATAATTTAAATTATCTCTAGTGTGTTGTATGTGGCAAGAAATTTATCTTTCTTCACTATCTAAAAAAAAAGTCCAATTAAAGAAGGTGAAATCCAAGTAATTGTAATTGTGGTGAAGTCAAGTAATTGTGATTATGGTGAAGTCATGATATAAATTTACAATGTAATTTTATATTCTTTTAAGTAAAAAAAGGTTAATAAGGGTGATTAGAATTGTATTGGGTATGTAAAGCTATTAGTGAGGGTATCTCATTAGTCCCCGCCAAAGGTGTAGAGGGACTATAGCGATCGATAATTCGTTGACTTCATACTAATATGTCCGTTGACTATATATTTTTGAATCATCTGTATTGTTCGTACTATAGAAGTAAAAACATTATTTTTTATATAATAAAAAAAACCTTATATGTCATCGTCTCATTGGAGAATATATTGGAGGTCTTATTGCCAATTTCCTTGTTCCCAATGTTGTAAATGTTTAGATATCCAAAGTTTTGAGCTTAGACGCTCTTTTTTTAATTTTTATTACATTTTTAATGAAATGTTTACATATTGAAAGTTCTGGGCATGGACATTGTTTTTTAATGTTTTTTTTATTATTAGTCCTTGTCGAAAGTGTAGAGGGACTATAACGATCGTTAATTCATTGACTTTAGATTAATTTGTCCTTTTATTATTATTTCTATTTGTATTGAAATGTTTACATACTGAAGGTTCAAAGCATTGACATTTTTTTTGAGGTGCTTGAATCGGACTGACAACTTAAATGTTTACATAGCGCGAGGTCCTAAAACAAATATGACAACTTAAATGTTTGCATACCGCGAGGCCCTTAAAAAACCTGACAGCCTTAAATGTTTACCTAAATAGGCTTTTCAGAGTACATTTTTCCTCGAATTTTTCCATACAATGTTGCAGCGAATTTGGCCAATATTGTTGTTCACCGCCAATTGCATAGCCATTGTATGTTTCATACTTATTCTATGCTTGGAATGCAATTTGGTCATCGTTGAAGATACATACATTGTTTACTGGTTCGGTGGGTGCTTCTTTTTCGTTGGTTCGTCGGTTGCTACTTGTTGTTGTTTGGTTCAACTTTGCAAGGTTTAGGATGTGTGCCTGCGTTTGGACTTGTTGGTGCTTGTTGCTTTCTTTTGTTTACTTCAACTTTGTAGGGTTGGTATCCTACATTCACAATTGGAGTTGTTTTTTTTACTTTGCAGGGTCCAGGTGTTGCACCCACAATTTGACATGCACTTCTGTCATTCATTGTTTCAAAGTATGTTTCGATGCCATAATTTCATTTTCTATTTGTTCTTTGTTGTTCACTGTTTGCAGTTTGCAAGTAAGAATGTTTGATTATTTCTACTAGCATTCTCATCATATGTTTCTGGTTCCTTCTGTTCTTGGCCTGTAGTTTGGTAATCGTTGGAGATACATATGTTGTTTACTGGTTCAGTGGTTTTTGATGGAATATCCAACAATACCGAGAGGGGGGGTGAATCAGTATTTCCTACTTTTTCTTATTAATTTCATCCATATTAAGAACACATATTAATTATTCAATTAAGCAATATATGATGAACAACAAACGTTATGAACACAAGATTTTATCGTGGAACCCAACATGCAAAACCACCAACTCTTTTCTATTAACTACAAAATTCCTTTTCTTACAAGTTACATAGAAGGAAGATATTCTTCCTTTTCCATCAACACCAACTGATCAAGATGCACCCACACCCTTGTTCACCAACACCAACTGGTAGTAGGCTTCGACCCCCTATTTAGTCAGCTACAATTGACAAGGAAGCACCTACTCCCCTTATTCACTAGCACCAATTGGTAGGAGGGTTCGACCCCCTTGTTTAGTCAGCTACAACTGACAAGGAAGCACCTAATCCCCTTTCTACTTGTTTGCCACAACCTCTGCTTGTATGTTCTTCTAGTTATCTGTAGTCAAACTTCATCACTTACTGTCTGGATTTTGTTATTTAATATTCAATGAATCTTGTTGCAATCCAATAGAGGCCTTCTATATCTAATACTGGATTGCATAACTGTTGCTCTGTCTTCTTCTGTTCTTAATCTTCAATAAGACATTGACATGCACCTTAGAATTAACAGTTCTTCATCTTGGACTTTGCTTCCGTTTTGATCTACTTATCTAAACCACAGAGACCCTTATTCTCATCACACAGTCTCATTTATATAATCTTCAAAATGGTGTGAGAGTGATACACCGTGTCCCTTTGTTTTGAACCATCTCATCTCTTCGTTTAACATTAAAAATAGTCACTATTATTATTTGAACATTAGTGTTAATTCTTTTTAACTTAGTGTGAGTTCTTTTCGTAAATCGATCAAAGGTATGGATCGATTCCTTTTTTAACTCGATTCCATATCTCTGCAAATATTGCAGAAACCGATTTCTGCAGAGGCGCTTCCTTCAAACCATTTTAATATGATCACAAGCGTAGAACCATAGGCTTACGAATTTAAGCACTACCTCATTTTACACTTATTTCTCTATTCCGTACAACCACAGGTGGTGACCAGGCGCTTGACAAAAACAAGTGCTTGATCTCTTGTCAAGATCAATGGTCATGTTTTAATCACATGATGAGATGTATGACTGTCAACACTTTGGGACATCGTCTATTCCACTTACGCTATCCTTCCACTGTACTTGATCGATGGTTGAGAATGCTCCCGAGGTGTTCTTTAGATCGGAGGACTCATGTCCACTTCGAGATTTCGCCTTTCAGGACTTCGAGACTTGGGTCATTTGCTGGTGGTGAAACTCCCAAAGTAAAATTCCTAGAGTGAAATAACTTGATGATGTCACTTTTTGACATGGCACGGGCCAAGTGGCTACCACGTGTCACTCAGATTCATAATTTACATGTACTTGAACTGTCGATTTCATCTTGACACTTGTCATTATCTGATTGTGCCATGTTTCCTTGCTGACGTGTTCTGCTGACATGGTCTGCCACATGTCCTTGCTGACGTGGTCTTCTACATGTCCTTGTTGACATGGTTTGCCACATGTGCTTGCTGACATGGTCTACTGACGTAGATCTCCTTGATCTAATGGTCAGAATAGTATCTGAAATGTATCTCAGATCGATGGCTGAGTGTTACTTCAGATTTTCGGCTTTCGGGACTTTGGATATTCGATCTCTCAACTTCACAATAATTTCAAAATGAGATTCCCCTATGTGTAACTTCCTCACAACTTTTAACCCAAAACAAATGTTTTTTGTTGATCATGGTTTTTAGATCGATGACTTGATCTATTTGTGATACTGCTTTGCCTTGGATTAAATCCAACGATTCTTCTTTTCTCTTATCCTATCCTTCCACTTTAGAATGATCCAAAGGTTTGATGGGTATTCGAATATTCAAATTATTATCCCTTTTTTCTAGACCTGTCTCACATGTGACCTTGGGCTATGATCCGGGGCTCAACTCCTGAGTGATTCGCAACTTCAAACTTATCTCCTCGCAATTACTCTGAATCATGAATCCATAAATTTCAGGAAATGGGTGCTAGCTCCTCTTCCTAGGCCTGTCTCACATATGACCTCGGGCTATGACCTGGGGCTCAAATCTTGATTTCTTCGCAACTTCGCATTTCACAACTTCGAGCTTATCTCCTCGCAATTTCTCTGAATTGTGAATATGCGATTTCGTTTATCTATTGCCACGTTCCCACCTTCCAACCAACGACTAGGATGTCTTTGTAGCTTCGGACTTCGTAAAGTCATTCTCCTGTGTTATTGCTTTTCTTATCTTATCCTTCCACTTATAAAGTGATCCATCAGTCGAGAATGGTCCCGAATTAGATCAATAATCAAGGATGATTGCGGTGTCCTCAACTAACACGATGTTTAACACAATCATCGAGTTCCGCAATGGAAATATCTCGTTGGTAGTGGAACGGATGCCAACCGTAGATCTATTTGGTGAGTGACCATCAATGGTCGATGTGGATTGTGAAACCACAACATGCGAGTGGTTTAATTCGTCACCCAAGCTCCGCAATTCATCCTTGCCGTTGATCTGGCGTGCATATCTAATGATCACGACTTAATGTGGTCGTTGACCAATCCTCCAACGATCCTTCTCTTGTAACTCCCAGATATGATGGTCTTGGTTTGTCCCGTAATGATTATGGATGGATTCTGTGCATCATTTCTTCTTAGCCTCCTGTGCGTCATCTATTTTGAGATTTGATCTTCATTCGCTAAACTTCTTGAGCTTTAATCTCTGTATGATTTAATTGAGCTTCATGTGCGTCATATCTTCTCAAATAATGATCTTCATCTGCTAACCCTCCCGATCTTTTTATCTCTTCATATAGTCCAATTGTTTGACATCAACCATTATATGCTAAGAGAATACTGTTGATATCAATGACAATTCATCATACCAACTTATCATCACATCAATGATATCGACTATTGACATCAATACTATACATCAATGACACTATGTCCAACAATCTCACCCTTTGTCATTGATGGCAACACACCAACTTCATACGCAGTCTCCCCCTGTGATGATGCTTCTGTCCTCTGAAGTTACTATCCCCCTTTGACATCAATGGTAAAGGGTTTCTCCTCCTATGACTTGTCCATCTCTACAAAATGTTATGTATATAATTTTTTACGTCATAATGTTGTTGCTACAGATACCACTGTCCTACTGGAACACTACGCAGTTGTAGATCATATTTTTCAAACAACCCTTGGATATGTTCATTGATTCTCATCGATCTCTATCCATGATATCAATTATTTTTATATCATCCACCTTGATATCTACACTCTCAACAATCTTATGTAACCTAAGATTGTAGCATTTGCATATTTTCTTGGAAGAAGCAAATCTAGGAAAGATACCTTCATCAGATCTAGCATGACATTTTTCGAGATTCTCATCAAGCTTTTTGATGTAACACTTACTTCCAAAGACCTTGATGTATTTTATTGAATGAGCTCTTCCAAACCAGGGTTCATAAGGAGTTTTATTAATATTAATCCTGAGTTGACCTTTATTCAATATGTATACTTCTGTGCTTACAACTTCCCTCCAATATTCATCAGATAATTTTTCTTCATTGAGTATAGTCTTTGCAGCTTTTTGAACAAAGATCTTTTTTTTTTTTTTTGAGAAGGAGTTTCAGATTAAAACAGGATTGAAAGATTTCTGAGATAATCATCACTCAATTCTTCTTGATGTTCTTCTGTTGGAGATTCATCATCCACATCACTTTTATGTGCACCAGAAGCTTCTTTATCCTTGTCTAGAGAATATTCCTTATTATAATTTTCACCCACCAAACTCCTATTATAAACTTCATCAATTTCAGGAGCAATATATTCATCATCTTTCTTGTTTGGTACTTCAGATTTTCTTTTCCATGTCTTATTTAATCTTCTTGTCATATTGTGTGAAGCATTTCTTATTGACTGTCTTTTTGAGTTCCAACAGTCATGGGATTTGTGAAGAAAAGGTTCATGTTTATAACTATCTTTTATTCTATTCATTGATTCTCATTTAGTGTATGTACATATTACTTGTTTTCCCCTGCATACTAGCTTCCATTCGTGTTCATTGTATTTTGTGCATTCCCACATTCAAACAAACAGAATAGCTGGAGAAAATGAAGGAGTCTTTACTGCAGCTGTGGAGGAGGAGATACAAAGGTACATGCTTGTACTATTATTTCATATTCCATTGTTTTGTACTTCATTTATTGTTTGTATATGTGTTCACCTAATTTATTGTATGTAGATATTGCGTACCTTCCTACATAATAACTTATCTTCATGTCCTTTGTATTTTATGTGCCGCTACTTTGAAAAAAATCAAACTCTGTTTATTTTTTTTACATGTCTTCCTGCATACCAACTTCCTTCATGTCCATTTTATTTTTTCTGCATTGCTACATTTAAACAAACAAAGTGGAAAGAGAAGACGATGGACTCTTTGCAGTGAATGTGGAGGAGTTACAAAGGTGCATGCCTCTACTCTTATTTCATATTCCATTGTTTAATATTTCATTTATTGTCTATGTATTTGTTCTACTTCTTTGCACCTATTTTACTGTATGTAGATACTACGTATCTTTCTACATATTAACTTATCCTCATGTGAATTGTATTCTCTTTGATGCTACATTGAAATAAATAGAACTGTATTTCTTTCTTTTACATGTCTTTCTGCATACTAACTTACCTTCATGTCCACTGTATGTTTGGCATTGCTACATTGGAAGAAACAGATTGGTTGGACAAGAAGATGAATTCTTATATTCCACAACAGAGGGGGTTGTGGTACAATCTTCGAAAAGGTATACCAGCTGTGATAGTAAATCAAACATACAAAACGGGTGGGTGCATATAATATTGGACTAGAAAACTATGATTTGGCAACAATGGGCCTTTGTTGAGACTTCCCGCTTCCAAACATTTACCTCTCCATTTCTAATTTTCTCACTTTCTATTATCCATTTTTTCCCCCTCTTATATATTGAATTCCCCTTCATTTTTCTCGTATACTTTCACTTTTGGGTTGCTTTTATTAGTCATCTTTCCAAAAATGTCTAGGTGCACGGGTTAGCGGACTCACAAGTTCACATTTATACTCATTCTTCTATATCATGACTCCGACCGACGGTTTCCTCATTCCATACTTAGCCACTTTTTCGATCGCGGGTTCCCAGGCTGGCACGTTCAAGATTGTGCCTCTAGCTTCAGAGGTTCCGTGATATACAGATTGGTCGCCATACCCCCATTATGCCCTATTTCCTGTTACACATTTTTGTAGTAAAAAAATCCGAGGCATACAATTTGACTCTCGGGTCCTCATGTTTCCTGAGTATCCCTTGAAACCCTATTTTGTATTCCATCTCCTTCGACCCTGTATGTGATATTCAAAAAAATTATGGAAAATATACAATGCATATTCTTATTTATTCCTTCTTATGTTCATCTACACATGCTTGCATCAGAAAAAGTTGGACAAGTGACATGGCCATGAGTAGTCAATCATTGCAAACATCAACAGACCAGCAAGGCCAAAGGTAAAGATGCATGCATTGTGTTCCTCATATGTTTACCAAACAAATATCCTCAGTTATTTATGCATGCATGTCATGGTGAAAATTTTGATGTCATCTACAACACATAATTCCCTCTTCCTCTTCCTCTCCCTCTCTTTCCATCTTCCCTTACCCTCTCTCTCTCTACAACACATACATTGTGTTCCTCATATGTTTACCAAACAAATATCCTCAGTTATTTATGCATGCATGTCATGGTGAAAATGTTGATGTCATCTACAACACATAATTCCCTCTTCCTCTTCCTCTCCCTCTCTTTCCATCTTCCCTTACCCTCTCTCTCTCTACAACACATACATTGTGTTCCTCATATGTTTACCAAACAAATATCCTCAACTATTTATACATGTATCCCATGGTGAATATGTTGATGTCATCTACAACACATAATTCCCTCTTCCTCTTCCTCTCCCTCTCCTTCCATCTTCCCCCACCCTCTTCCTCTCTGCCTCCCTATATCTCCCCCTTTATCTCTCTCTCTCTCT
>ML808947.1:369776-383268 GCA_009831015.1 Picea engelmannii | reverse complement strand
CTCTCTCTCATCATAGCATCATCTTCATCATTAATGTAACAAACAAAATCATGGTTTTTTGACAACCAAGAACAAAATCACCATCTCATTTAACCAATAAAGAGAAGATTATCGTTTAAAAATGCACTAAAAAAACAAACACTTAGAAAAACACATTAGACACACAAAGCCTGCATAGACACAAATAAACATACACATTAAAAACATAAAAATGTCAATATCATATCTAACAACAACAATCATGTTATTTAACAAACAAATTTAACATTAAAATAAATTTAAACTTTTTAATTTATAAAAAATAATTGTTCTTCCATAAGATCTATTGAAGAGATCAATATATATTCATGCCTTCCTTTTCAATGGACCGCGACAACAGTCCTTAGTTGTATATGCACCTCACCAAAAGAAAATCTACAATTTTCGTAGCTAAATTTTATTGATATGTGTATAAAATATGTATTTATTATTTCAATAATCAATATTAGTAAATATCTGTGTTTTTGGGGGAAATTCCAATTGATAGTGCAAAATAAATATAATACATTGGTATGATTCTTAAGTAGAATCCTCATCAGCAATCTATATACACCTAACTTAAAAAATACTTTACAATAACAGGTTGTTGATAAATCCTCATATATACATATGAGATGATAAAATATTTAATACTTCCACATGAAATACTAGTCAACATTTGCTTTCTTTTTATAAGTGAAATTGCTACTTTGCCTTTAATACAATTTAATTTGAATATTAATTGCTACTAACCAACCAGTTAATGCACCATGATAATGTGTTGCCATGTTGAAAGAAACATACAAATAATATAAGTTGAACATTCACATGAAATTAATGGTGAATCACATTGAAATCACATGAAATTAACGGTGAATCACATGATAACGTGTTTCCATGTTGAAAGAAAGATAATATAAATTGAAATCTATGGTGAATCACATTAAGAGTGCACGTACATGATAATGTGTTGCCATGTTGAAAGAAACATAAAGATAATATAAATTGAAATCTATGGTGAATCACATTAAGAGTGCATCTGGAATGATTGTCCGGAGATCAAAGGCACATTGGAATGATTGTGAAAAATGACCATAGTTACAAGCATCTATGGTTACCAAACTAAATATAGCTATGGTCACCAAGATAAAAACAAATCGAGAGGTTGATGGAGGGTTTTTTTAATTCTTCCCGACGAACATTAACGGACAACAAGAGTATTGCCTACCATTAATGGCAGAGGCAGAGGCACATACCGTCTAGATAGTCTATGGCACACACTGACAGACATAAAGAAAGGATTATATCAAGAAGCCTGAGCCACCGCAGGATTGGGATGATGTCAAGGAGACATAGTATCTATTAAATTGCAAGGATGGACATAGAATTGCCGCAATTAACAAAAATAAAGCTGGTTATGGGATCGCTGGAATTAATAGAAGGAAATCTGGACCTGGGATTTCTGAAATGAAAGGACGAAGGCTTCTGAGAATAAATGTACCAGACAATTATTAAAAGAGAGCATTGATCTTTCTTTCCAAAGATGTTCCTATCCATCATAACAACAAAACATTAAAAAATGAACTAAACCCTTAACTCAATGATGAATACTTTTGACAAGAATGAAAGGAAGATTGTGCATGACATTTGAGATAGACATACATAGATTTAAATTTCTGAAATTAATTTACAAAAGGAAAGTATGGCGCCTGTGAGAACAGAGAGAAAAATAAATAATAATAAGGGATATATTTAAATTTCTGAAATAAATTTACAAAAGGAAAGTATGGCGTCTGTGATAACAGAGAAGAACAGAGGGAAAAATAAATAATAATACGACATAAATTTAAACTTCTGAAATGAATTTACAAAAGAAAAGTATGGCACCTACGAGAACATAGAAGAATATAGGGAAAAATAAATAATAATACATAGATTTAAATTTCTAAAATGAATTTACGAAAGTAAAGTATGGCACCTGTCAAGAACAGAGGGAAAAATAAATAAGAATAAGACAGATTTAAATTTTTGAAATGAATTTACCTAAGGAAAGTATTGCGCCTGTGAGAACATGATGTAGGAGCATCGTTGTCACTCATGTGGGGAAAAGCCTATCAACGTCTGAGATTCTGTATGAGAGCTCAATGCTAGCAATTATAGCAGATATTTGAAGACAACCTTAACTCAGCGCCAAAATTAATCTATTGAGGCATGCTTGAAATCAGGCCGGGAAAATCTGGAGGCACGCTTGAACGATTACGATCAAAGTGGGAGATTCCACTATGGATCTGGAATGCGACTAGTCTAGGTAGTCATTAGGATAAGTTTTAGATGTAGACAAGTAGCCAGGGGGAAAACCCTAAGAAATCTATGAGATGAATAGAGATTTTTTACGCTCGAATGAGGCTAATCAGCTAGTGAGGAGTTGGTAGTTAGTAGTCAGTAGGAGACTTGTAGTTCTAGTGGTTGTTTTGTTTTCAGTTGTAACCATTTTCACTTTGAATATAACAGAGGAAAATCGATTCAATGCATGGTGTGAATATCGTTTGCAATTCTCTGTATTTGTGTTTTCAGGAGTGAATGAATGAATCTCATCACGAGTAGATGGAACTATGAATGTTAGGATAAGATTCAATTGTTTCTCTTATGTCGACTGGTGCAAGGTGTGCACACAAAACACAAGGAGTGCCTTGAAGGGATCTATTTCGATTCGGAAGCTCAGAAGAAATAACATGAACATTTCCCTTTGCAAGGAGTGCAAAGAGACCGGTGCAAGGTGTGCACAGTCGTCTGCAAGAATTTGAACTTTGCGTAAATATCTGGTGCAAGGAATGCACAAATCCGATATTCGACTAAGGGTTGAAGAGGATTTACAAGAAGTCGGGGAATCAGAAAAGGAGAATGCCAGGAGGTGGAGAATAATTTCTCTTCGATAAATCCTTCGGATTTGAGTTATCGAAATCCCTGAGATGCAAAGAGTGCATGGGAATGCAAAGTCTTCATAAATCCAAGCTTAGGAGGAGTAACACTTCTCATAAGTGTTAAAGAGATCCAAGAATCGAACCTGTCAGAGGAACAATGGTTCGAAACCTTTGAACAATTAGAAAGTCTTCTAAGTTTGAAGAAAGCGTAAGTGCAGAGGAGGAAAGATCTCAGTCGTTCGATCCAAATGCAAGAGAATAAGAACCGTCCATTTGAAGGAACGTGTGGCAAACGATCAACGTTTCACTGACTCGCACATTGGAGAAGTCAAAGGGAATAACGTTAGGAATTCGCAAGGCTTGAATCCGCAATTTGACAGGAGCCGCCAGATCCCATAGAATCTAAGCTGTTGATTTGTGCTTCAAAATATCGAGATTTTATAAGTCGGGAGTGTGGAGGAAGCTTCTTTCGAGAACCCTCGATATGCAAAATCTCGTCGAGATCTGGACTGTCGGATCAAGGAAAGATATGGACCATCAAACCTAACACATCGAGAGGATGGAGGTGCATCACATCAGGAATACCTGATACATGAAATCCTGACGTGCTTGGATGTTTGGCCCCAGGTCATAGAGAGGGGTCATCTAGAAAGAGGATAAGGGAGGAGCTATCTAGCACTAAGCCCTTGTCAGGATTTCAGGGATCAAGAGAGTCGGGGTGTTTCGTATACAGATATCCGACTCGTGAATTTGTGACACACCTTTGTTTAGGCCCATGGTCGCGTGAGATAAATGGGGCTTAGCAGAGGAGAGCTAGGCCTATTTGGTGTTGAAGCATGAAAAACGCTCAAGATAGAAGTTGCGGGTCTAATGCAACCTGCACATTTGGAGGAAGGACCTTTGTAAGTGGGTTTGGGGGTCTAGTAGAGGCCCAAAGAGTTGATTCGACTCAGTTCTTGATCGATCCTAGACCGAGAGGTCGTGCAACCCTTAGGAGAGAAGGGGGGTTTGCATCAAGTGGTATCAGAGCCAAAGTTTTGCTTTCAGACAACAAGCAAAGGAGAGGAGACAAAAGAACTCAAAGTGTACTCTGTGTATGACAGACAGACAACACAATGTCACCGAGGAGACGAGGAGAGCAACCTTTAGCCAATTGAGTTGTAGAAAGGGAGATGCGAGAAATTCGTGCAAGATTAGAGGCAATAAAGGTAGTGTAGAGACAAGAACCTGACACTGGAGACGTTAGTGATGCAGAGAGTGAAGAATCTATGGGAGAGAATGTCGTCGAAGAAGCTGCAGGAGAGGATGTTTCCGAGGAATGCTTGTTGAGAGCAGTTGCTAGATTGGGAGGCAAAACCAGGATAAAGGTCCCAATGTACGAATGAAATCTAGATGCTGAGGAGCTATTGGATTGGATAAGATCCATGAACAAGAATTTAGACTATGAAGATGTCGATGAAGAGAGAAAGGTGAAGCAGGCTATCACCAGGCTCAAGGGACATGTAGCACTATGGTGGTATGAACTGCAGGCTGAGAGGAGAAGCAAGGGAAAACATAAGATAAAGAGTTTGCACAGAATGGTAGCCAGGATGAAGGCCAAGTTCATGCCAAAATATTATCAAATCAATCTGTTCAAGAAGATGTAGAACCTGAGACAGAAAGGGATGACATTTAAGGAGTACACATAAGAGTTCTACAGACTGAACATCAGAACTAGGCAAAGGGAGAGAGATGAAGAAAATTTTTCCAGATATATAAATGGCCTGAGATATGAAATCCAAGATGAACTCAGCATGATTTCAGTAAGGATAGTGGAGGATGCTTATCAATTTGCACTGAAGGCAGAGGAGAATTTGGCCATAAAAAAAGCCAGCGAGGAAGAGGTAAAATCCCAGCCCCAAACAGAGGTAAGGGAGTTACCCATGACAGGGCACATAAGCCTAAGGACAAGGCTGAGAAACCACACAATCACTTAGAAAGAGGAGGAAGTTCCCGAGAAAGACAGGGTGGTGGAAGAATTTCTTCTAGAGGAAGAGGAAGAAGAGGGGAAGGAGAAGTAAGATGTTATGCCTGTGGAAAAATAGGACACATGTCTTGGGAATGTCCCGAGAAAAATAAAGAAGGAGGAGGTGAAGCTCATATTTTAGAAGCACAGATAACTGATATGTTGAAGCCAAAGGAGCAGAGGATGGAGCATCCCTGATGTTGAGGAAGGTTCTCTTAAAACCAGAGGCAAAAGTTGAAAATCCAATGTAGAGGAACAATCTTTTCAGAACAACTTGCAAAACTAAAGACAAAGTATGCAAGGTGATAATTGACAGTGGGAGCACTAATAACTTAGTATCCACAGAGATGGTGGAGAAATTGGAGCTGGAGACAACTGCACATCCGAGGCCATACAAAGTCTCATGGTTGCAGACATGACACCAAATAATGATTACTAAACAATGCTTGGTTGAAATTAAGATAGGAGGATATAGAGATAAAATCCCATGTGATGTAATTCCCATGGATGTATGCCATATTTTGTTGGGGATACCATGGAAGTTTGATAGGAATGTCATTCATGATGGGAGGAAAAATACGTACACCCTAGAGAAGAATGGTAGAACACACATGTCACTGCCAATAGAGGAGAAGAAAGTGAAAGAGGAAGCCAACACAAGCATACTTCTCATGAGTGGGAAGGAACTCCTGAAAGAAGTCAAGGAAGAATAGGAGATGCAGTTCGTTGTGGTGAGACAACCCAGAGTCATCCTTACAAGTAAATCGATGGATGATTTTCCTGAAGAAGTTCAAGAATTGCTGGAAAATTTTGCGGACATGGTGGTGGATGAGCTGCCTAACTCATTGCCACCCATCAGAAGTATCAACCACCATATTGACTTGATACCAGGAGAAATTATGCCAAACAAAGAAACATAAAGATTGACACCTCGAGAGAGTGAAGAATTGAAGAGCCAAGTCCAGGAGTTGTTAGACAAGGGTTTGGTCAAAGAGAGCTTGAGTCCATGTGCAGTACCAATTGTATTGAGTCCAAACAAATATGGAGGATCGAGAATGTGTACAGACTCAAGAGCCATTAACAATATCACCATTAGGTATAGATTCCCTTTACCACGAATAAATGATTTAATGGACTACTTAAGTGGAGAAAATTTCTTTTCCAAAATAGATTTGAAAAGTGGATATCACCAGATCAGGATGAGGGAAGGTGATGAGTGGAATACAACCTTTAAGACAAATGAATGTTTGTATGAGTGGCTTGTTATGCCATTTGGCTTAACAAATGCCCCGAGTACTTTTATGAGGCTAATGAATGAAATACTGAAATATTTCATTGACAAGTTTGTTGTTGTGTATCTGGATGATATACTGATCTTTAGTCAGACAAAAGAGGAGCATTTGAGGCACCTGACACTAGTGATGAAGAGACTACAACAGGAGAAGTTGTTGATAAATCTGAAGAATTCCTCTTTTATGAAGACACAATTCATTCACTTGGATTTTGTGATCTCTTCAAATGAATTGAAGATGGATCCAGAGAAGGTGAAAGTGATCAAAGAATGGTCATCACCAAGGAGTATGTTTGAGGTGAGGATCTTTCATGGATTAGAAAGATTCTATAGGAAGTTCATCAGAGACTTCGGTGGAATTTGTGCACCAATGATGGATATAGTGAAGAAGCAGAACAAGTCTTTTAAATGGACAGAGGAGGTCGAGAGGAGCTTCAATGTACTGAAGGAGAAAATCACAGAACGACCAATTCTGGTCTTACCAAATATTGAAAAGACATTTCAGGTGAGATGTGATGCAAGTGGAGTTGCAATATGAGTAGTTTTGAGTCAGGATAATAGACATGTTGCCTATTTCAGTGAGAAGCTGAATGATACCAAGAGAAAATACTCCATGAATGATAAGGAGTTTTATGCCATAATTCAACCCTTGAAGAAATGGAGACATTATCTTGTCCCACAGGAATTTGTCTTGTATAGTGATAACCAGGCTTTACAATTCATAACCAGGCAGGAAAAATTGAATCAGAGGCATGCAAAATGGGTTGAGTTTATGCATAATTTTACTTTTGTCATAAAACATATTGCTAGGAATGATAACAAAGTTGTTGATGCATTAAGTAGGAGATGTTTGATTCTGTGGGAATTCTAGGTGAAGACCTTGAGGTTTGAACACCTTAAAGACATGTATTGTGATGATATAGATTTCAATGTAGCATACGAAGCATGTGAAAACCTTGTGCTGAGATACAAAAGCCAATGGACAGAGTACATGATTCAAGAGGGATTGTTGTTCAAGGGAAATCAGTTGTGCATACCAAAATGCTCAATGAGGGATAACCTTTTGAAAGAAAAGCATAGTGGAGGATTGGCTGGACATTTAGGCCATGATAAAACATTTGCAGTTCATACTATTGGCTAGGTGTAAGAAAAAAAGTGATAAAGTTTTTGAATATATGTAGAATCATCTAGCATGCGAAAGGAAAGAGACAAAAAATGGATTGTATCAACCATTGCCAGTACCATAGAGGCCTTGGGATGCAATAAGCATGGATTTTGTGTTGGGACTGCCAAGAACACAAAAAGGATTTGATCCAATATTTGTGGTGGTGGATAGATTTTCAATGATGACACATTTTATCCCATGCTAGAAGACCAGTGATGCAACACATGTTGCAAATCATTTTTTCAAGGAAGTTGTAACACTTCACGGCCTACCCAGAAGCATTGTCTCAGACAGAGATGAAAAATTTGTTGGTCACTTTTGGACAACACTGTGGAATAAGTTGGGGACAAATTTTTCCTTCAGCTCATCCTATCACCATCAGACAGATGGGAAGACTGAGGTGGTAAACAAAAGTTTAGGAAACTTATTGAGGAGTCTGGTTACTGAGCACCATAATTAGTGGGATCAGATTCTGTTGCAAGAATAATTTGCATACAATGACTCACCAAATAGGAGCATTGGAAAGAGCCCATTCCAAATATTATATGGAATGAAACCTAGGGGAGTATCTGAGTTGAGAGACTTGGAACATAGTGATATCAGGAGCACTGGAGCATAAGATTTTGCTGCAGAAATGTAGGAGACTCCATAGCCAGATCAGGGGGCAGTCACAGAGTTATAACCAGGAGTACAAATGCAAAGCTGATCAACATCGAAGAGAACTTCAATTTGAAGTGGGAGATCAGGTTCTGGAACATCTCAGGAAAGAAAGGTTCCCTAGGGGAACATATAACAATTTAAAGATGAAGAACATAGGACCATGTAAGATCTTGAGGAAGTTTGATGCAAACGCCTATGAGATTGAGCTACTAGATGATGTGGGTATATCGCCCATATTCAATGTTTCAGACTTGTATCCTTACAGGAAGGATTACACAGAAGGATCAGAAGATCGGGAGAAGATTCAGTGGGAGAAACAAATGCCTGTAGCGGATAAACCACAGATGGAGAAGATTGTTGATCAGAGGATCAACAAAAAGACCAGACTAAAAACCTATTTTAAATATCTGTTCAAGTGGAAGGGACACCCAATAGAAGATGCCAGTTGGGAAAATGAAGCTCGTATCCAGAAGCATGGAACGTCAGTGCAGGAGTTCATGGACAAGAGTCCATGAATTTTTGTCAAGGGGAGTATGATGCAGGAGCATCGTTGTCACTCACGTGGGGCAAAGCCTATCAGTGTATGGGAGTCTGTACAGGAGCTCAACGCTGCCAATTATAGCAGAAATTTTTAAGACCGCATTAACTTAGCACCATAATTAATATTTTGAGGCACGCTTGAAATCAGGTTAGGAAAATCTGGAGGTACGCTTGAACGATTACGAGCAAAGTGGGAGATTCCACTATGGCTCTGGAATGCGACTGGTCTAGATAGTCGTTAGGGTAAGTTTTAGATGTAGACAAGTAGACAGGGGGAAACCCTAAGAACCCTTTGAGATGAATAGAGGTTTTGTATTCTTGAATGAGGCTAATTAGCTAGTGAGGAGTTGGTAGTTAGTAGTTAGTAGGAGACTTGCAGTTCTAGTGGTTGTTTTTTTTTTTCAGTTGTAACCATTTTCACTTTGAATATAACTTTTAGTATTCTAAGTCTGAAGAAAACGTAAGTGTAGAGGAGGAAAGATCTCACCCATTTGATCCAAACGCAAGAGAATCGAAACCGTCCATTTGAAGGGACGCGTGGCGAACGATCAACGTTTCAGTGATTTGCACATTGGAGAAGTCAAAGGGAAGAACATTAAGAATTCCTGAGTCTCGAATCTGGGATTTGACAGGAGCCCTCAGATCCCAGAGGATCTGAGACATTTATTTGTGCTTTGAAATATCGATATTTCAGAAGTCGGGAGTGTGGAGGAAGTTGCTTTCAAGAACCCCCGATACGCGAAATACCGACGAGATCTGGTTCGTCGGATCAAGAAAAGATCTGGACCGTCAGACTTGACACATACAGAGTTCGGTCATTGAGAGGACAAAGGCGCATCACATCAGGAATACACGATACGTGAAATCCTAATGTGCTTGGAAGTTTGGCCCCAAGTCATAGCGAGGGGTCATATAGAAAGAGGATAAGGGAGGAGCTAGCGAGCGATAGGCCCTTGTCAGAATTTCAGGGACCAGGAGGTTTAGGGTGACTCATATATAGATATCTTACTCGCAAATTCGCAATGCGCCTTTGTTTAGGCCATTGGTTGTGTGAGAGAAAGGGGGCTTAGAAAAGGAGAGCTAGGCCTGTTTGGTTTTGAAGAACGAATGATGCTTAGGAGAGAAGCCACGGGTCTTATGCGACTTGCGCATTTGCAGGAAGGACTTATGTAAGTGGGTTTGGGGGTCTAGTAGAGGCCTGAAGAGTCGATCCGACTTAGTTCTTGATCGATCCTAGAATGGGAGGTCGTGCAACCCTTAGGAGAGAAGGGGGGTCTGCGTAAGAACAGAGGGAACAATAAATAATAATAAGACATAGATTTAAATTTATGAAATGAATTTACAAAAGGAAAGTATGGCGCCTATGAATTTACATAATATGTACTTGGGATTAAATGGCCAGTGCTGTCACTGTTAAGGATCTCAACCGCTTTCCCTGGGATTAAATGAAGCCAACGATGTGACTGTTCAGGGGCTTAGCTGCTCGCCTTGTGGAAAATGGAAATTGAACAGGTTTCAGACTACAACTTCGTAAAATTTTTCTTCAAAATTCAACATTATACGCCTACTCCTGAAGATGTTGTAGCATATGCTATACCAGTCGGATTGGATCTAAAACGTGGGAGATTTCTTGGTACGAGTATACTGTTAATATCTTCACAATGTTGATTCTCACTATATTGTTCCTTTTTCCAAATGAGAATCCTGAACAGTGTTTGCTTCAAAGGGATGAGAGTTGCAATCTAACCATAGACATGGAAGATCCATTGGAATACCGTATGACCCATCTCGAGTGCCTCTAACACGTGGGGAATATCCTAGTTAGATATAATATGAAGAGATGCATGTGACCCTCCTAGTTAGATATCAGATGAAGATATGTGTGTGACCCTCCTAGTTATATAGAAGATAAAGAGATACATGTGGCGTTACTTATAGTAATGTTAGGGGAAGTAAAATTTTCAGGGGATATAATATCCCTTGGGGGAGCCATTAATATGGTAGCACACACAATATTGGCAATAGTAATCCTTTTGGGGTAACTATGTCTCTAGGGGTAATCCTCCTGGGGGAATTCATGAACTTGTAATTAGCAATGATTTTGGGAGTTTTTTTTCCCGGGGATAATCCCTTTGGGGGAAATAATCCTCTTGGGAATCCTTATGCCATCAAAATCTAGAATATGGGGGGACCATGGGGTCCATCTAGTTCACAAGTGACTTCATCCTTCTACAAAAATCCATTTTCCAATACACATTTACCTTTCTTGGAAAAATTAGAATTTCCATATTTGTCACATTTGACAAATGGTCCCATCCTGTAGAACCCTTTATGATTGACCATTCTCATAAAACTACCATCTGATATACTAAATTTTGATGAAAAGGCTGGAGAAGACTCGTCAAATAACAAAATGATGTACCATATTTGGTTCTCATCCAACTCATTAATGGATGAAAGTATTCGATCACATATTTTCCAATGAATCTTGATAGGATGTGTCATGAAATGGTACATTGAATTAAAAGGAACTTCCTATAGTAACTTTATTGCATTGGCCATGATGTTCATAACACATTATTAATTTCCAGTTAGATATGAGATAAGGATAGAGCTCTTGGCATCCTTGTGTCATGATACTACCAACCATATTTATGATCATATCCATGAGTGGAGGCAACAAATTATGCTTATTAGAGCCACAATTCCTAACCAAATACTTGCATATTGATTCACTGAGTCTCTATTACCTCCCATCACCAAGGATGTTTCTATGTCAAAGGTATTGACCGAGGATAAGGCTATACTTAATGCCTAGCATTTAGATATAATATACTCTTAGTTTGGAACTTTGTACAATATCACTCCCCATTCTTAGAAGACGTTGAATGATTCTCATAAGACAAACCCAGGACCACATGTCAATGACGCGGTCGGTTCTATTTCCAATTGATGTATGGGCCAGTTGGGCCAATTGATTCTTTCATCAAGCCCACTAGTTGTTGTTCCCATATCTCAAACTAGTACAGTCCCCACTCAAACCTCTAATGTGAATTTGGTTCAGACCATGCAATCAAAGAATCATAAGAAAATTGAAGGGAAGAACAAAAAGAAAAAGAAAAATTCTAATAATAAGTAGGGTACTTAGCAAGGCCAAATCAATGCTAGTTGAAACATTAAAGAGAAAAAGAACAACAAATTTCCTTGCAAGATTTTTGGATATGATCATGTTACTCATCAATACCCAAGAATGGATGAGATTCATCAATAGTTTTCTTATCATGAAGCTTCCCAGTAGCATGTTGTTTTGACTAACCCCTTCCCTCCACAACAACAAAAAATGGTTGCATCAAATCCTACCCCTCTGCAAGGGGGAATGGAAGTTACCCCTTAGCAAGGGAGTCCATCCTCAAGAAACCAAGTGTTATTGTGTGACCATATGATGTTTGTATAGACACAAGATTGTAATTACAAGAATCCGCAAAGTGGTCCTTTGAGTAAGGATTTGTTTCCCTCTTCCCATCTAGATGGTCCTCTCTAGATAGAGGAGCAACATTTGATATAGTGATTTACCCAACAAAATATGTTCTTCGTAGATCATTGCATAATCCCAAGGCATGGGTTTCTCATAATTACAATATTGTGGAGAAGTTTTCCTAGGTACCCATGCGCCACATCTTCTCTTAAAGTTATGCAAAGTGGTCCCATGCAAGACAATGAATTGTTGTCAACCGTAGGGAGGGTTAACCTCTCTCTCCCTCTCTCTCTCCACCCTTTCTTTCCTTAACTCCCCCCATATCCCTCCCTCCCTCCCTCTCTGTACCTTCCCTCTGTAAATTCTAACCTTGTACAATATCTACTGCAAACATATATTCAGAAAAGAACATAAAAGATATAATGGAAAATACAAACATTACACAGATATTTTTCCCCTGGAAACCCAAACCGGGAAAACCAAAATATTCTATGTTCATTCATTGTGATACATTGTTTATAATACAATATACATATAGGAGCCAATGACATCCAAAAACCTAACCCAATGACCTGGATTAGTCCAAAACCCTATTTCCTTAATCGGAAATAGAAACCCATCGGCAAAAACCATGTGTCGAAAAAACACATAAATACATGACATGCTTCTCGAGGCAAAGAATATAACACATACCCAAAATTATCCTACTTGTTGTTTTCTTTGCATATAGGGGGTTACAGGGTTACATAGTCAACAATCCAGGGCAACAATGCCCATGGATCCTCTACACCAAGAGAACTTCTCAGTGCTCACAGATTTTGTTAATGAGTCTACAACATTCTTCAAAGTGTCCGCCTTCATCAGTGATACTTTATTTTCTTCAATCATGTCTCTCGCAAAGTGATATTGAACATCAATGTGATTTGTCTTTGAATGATAAGCAGGGTTCTTCGCCAGAAAAATTGCACTTTGACTATCACACTCTATCCTTTCAACTTTTTGTACCAACACAATACCTGAACATAATCTTTGTAACCATACTGCTTCCTTACTTTCATGAGTGGCTTCCATGTATTCAGCCTTCTATAGTTGAAAGTGTAAGTTTTAAACCTGTGAAGTAAAGCAATGCATATAGATTCTTAAGAAAAACAAAATTTAATCAATGGGTCATACACAGAGTACACAAAGATTTTATACCGGAAACCCTCAACCGGGAAAACCTTTCTTATATTCATTATATTGAATTTCACCATTCACTATACAATATATACAATGTTTTTAGGTATTCCGTACATACCAAAATCCTAATCCCTAAAACCGAGATTATTTTTAGTAAACCACTAAAAATAGCAAAGACCGGCCAATTTTTTTTTTCAGGGCGCTGCCCTGGGCTACACCTAGTGCCGAACGCTGCACG
>ML808947.1:320232-348795 GCA_009831015.1 Picea engelmannii | reverse complement strand
TCCATCTCCCCCCACCCTGTCTTCCCTCTCCCTCTCTCTTGCTCTCTCCCCCTATCTCCCTCTCTCTCATCATATCATCATCTTCATCATTAATGTAACAAATACAATCAGTGTTTTTTGACAACCAAGAACGAAATCATCATCTCATTTAACCAATAAAGACATGATATCATTTAAAAATGCACTGAAAAAACAAACACTTAGGAAAAACACATTAGACTCAAAAAGCCTGCATAGACACAAATAAACATACACATTCAAAACATAAAAATACAAATATCATATCTAACAACAACAATCATGTTGTTTAACAACAAAAAACAAAACCATACTATCTAAGGAACAAAAACATTTTATCATTTAAAAATACAAAAACAATAAAGATAATCATTATTGAACACTATCCATATCCACCCATGTCAAGTGACTCATCACATCACAATTATTTATAAATAATATTTGATTGATTTATAAACAAACAAATTTAACATTAAAATAAATTTAGACTTTTTAATTTATAAAAAATAATTGTTCTTCTATAAGATCTCTTGAAGAGATCGATATATATTCCTACCTTCCTTTTCAATGGAACGCTATAGCCATCCTTAGTTGTATATGCACCTCACCAAAATAAAATCTGCAATTTTTGTAGCTAAATTTGATTGATATGTGTATAAAATATATATTTATTATTTCAATATTCAATATTAGTAAATATCTATGTTTTGGGGGGCAATTCCAATTTATAGTGCAGAATAAATATAATATGTTCTTATGATGCTTCAATAGAATCCTCGTCACCTATGTATATACACCTCATTGAATCCTCGTCAACAATCTATATACACCTCACTTTAAAAAACTTTACAATAAGAGGTTGTTGATAAATCGTGATATCTACTAGTCAACATTTATATGTATAAAATATTTATTTAATACTTCCACATGAAATACTAGTCAACATTTGCTTTCTTATTATACATGAAATTGGTAATGCAAACACGGTGAGAGTGAAGAACTTTCAAAATGAAAACCCTAGGGTGAAAGAGAAGCGTTGGAAGAATTAATCCAATCCAAAAATAAAGAAAATTAACAATAAATATTAAGAGTGTCAAAGGAAAAATGGCTTATTTATTTATCTTGGTCAATGTTCTTATATAAGATTACACAATGTTCTTATATAAGTTGATTACATACCTTGCAATCAATGATCACTGGCCAATTCTACTTTTCCTTTAATACTTATCTGAAAGGTGATTTGGGAAGACATCATTCCAGTGTGCAGATGAGTTAAACCATTAATTCAATCCGATAATTGAGAATATACTTTTGGTCTCTAAATATTGTTAACTCCTACGCATACATTACATTCAAGATAATGCAACGCCTAAACTCTGTGATTTTGTTGACAAATATTGTAATTATCATATAGATTTCGTGCGTGTAAAATGAGATATCACAGTCAAGAATTGAAAAAATAGTGCAGTTAAGAAACAATGGCAATCTATTATTTCTTTTTATGCATAAGAATTTAATTTACAAACAATGGCATGTTATTGTATGTCTATAGTAACCATGTGAATCGATGGTAGAACTTTTATTAAATTCAAGGTTGAGGTTCCAAAATCAAAGTCGAACCTTTACCCAATTCCATAATTAAATTACACTTTAATTATATAATTATATAATTAAATTACACTTTAATTATATAATCCAGAAAGTGGCAATGATAAACCAAGTATAGATTGTACATTGTTGGGGATCAAGTGTGTTTATAATAGTTCCACTTGGTGTTAGAATCTCCATATAAATTGAAATCTATGGTGAATCACATTAAATTGAAATATTAATTGAAATCTATGGTGAATCACATTAATAGTGCAACTAGAATGATTGCCAGGAGATCAAAGGCACATTGGAATGATTGTGAAAAATCACCATAGTTACAAGCAGCTATGGTCACCAAGCTAAAGATAAATCGAGAGGTTGATGGAGGGGTTTTGTAATTCTTCCTGACGAACATTAACGTACAACAAGTGTATTTCCTACTATTAATGATAGAGGAAGAGACACATACCGTCTAGATCGTCTATGACACACTGACAAATATAAAGAAAGGATTCTATCAAGAAGCCCGAGCTACCGCACAATTGGGATGATGTCAAGGAGTCAGAGTAGCTACTGGATCGCAAGGATGGACATCGAATTGGAGCAATTAACAAAAATAAATCTGGTTATGGGGTTGTTGGAATTAAGAGAAGGAAATCTGGACCTGGGATTGCCGAAATGAAAGGACGAAGGCTTCTGAGAAGAAATGTACCCAACGATTATTAAAAGAGAGCATTGATATTTCTTTCCAAATATTTTCTTATCTATCATAACAAGAGAACATTACAAATAACCACAAAACATTAAAAATTAAACTAAACCCTTAACTCAACGCTGAATACCTTTGACAAGAATGAAAGGAAGATTGTGCATGACATTTGAGATATACATACATAGATTTAAATTTCTGAAATTAATTTACAAAATGAAAGTATGGTGCCTGTGAGAACAGAGGGAACACATAGATTTAAATTTCCGAAATGAATTTACAAAAAAAAATTATGGCGCCTATGATAACAGAGAAGAACAGAGGGCAAAATAAATAATAATACGGCATAGATTTAAATTTTTGAAATGAATTTACAAAAGAAAAGTATGGCTCCTATGAAAAAATAGAAGAACAGTGAGAACATAGAAGAACAGAGGGAAAAATAAATAATAATACATAGATTTAAATTTCTGAAATCAATTTACGAAAGTGAAGTATGGCACCGCTTGTCAGAACAGAGGGAAAAATATGTAATAATAAGACATAGATTTAAATTTATGAAATTAATTTACAAAAGGAAAGTGTGGTGCCTGTGAATTGAAATAAGGTGTACCTAGGATTAAATGAAGCCAACACTATGACTGTTCAGGAGCTCAACCACTCGCCCTATGGAAAATGGAACTTGAACATGTTTCAAACTACAACTCTGTAAAAGTTTTCTTCAAAATTCCACATTATAGGCTATACTAGTCGGATTGGATCTAAATTGTGGGAGATTTCTTGGTCAACACACAGAAGCAAGTTATTCGAGTCTAGTGTTAATATCTTCACAATGTTTATGCTCGGTATATTGTTCCTTTTTCCAAATGAGAATCCTGAACATGGTTTTCTTCAAAGGGATGAGAGACACACAAGATCCATTGGAATACCGGATGACCCAGCTTGAGTGCCTCTAACGCATGGGGTCTCTCCTAGTTAGAGTTCACAGATGAAGAGATGCGTGTTACCCTCCTCGAACTTGGACACCAGACTTGTGGGGTCTCTCCTTAGTAGCCGTTGAACAGATGAGGCATAGACATAGGGAAAATTTTTAAAATTGGTCCACCACACTGTACTCAAAAAGCTGGGAAATCCAAAAAGTGCTCTCATGCTTTTCTTCTCTTCAATTTTGAGTCATGCTTTTCTCTGTTTATGTTTCTTTCAATTTCTATTTTTGTGCTTTTCTGCGTTTATGTTTCTTTCCATATCTTCTTTTGTGTGATGTATCTATTAGCCCCAAATAAATTACCATAAATTTCTTGAATTTTATATTTTCTTTTTTAATTTGAACAAAGTCCCATATGACCTGGACAATAACTAAGTCATGTGTGAATATCCATTTTTCATTTTTGAGACTTTGGGTTATGTTTGGACACAACTTCATTTGACATATATGAATATGAATAATCGAGAGTCAAAATTGAGATGTTGTTGTTAGTTGCATTGGTGAGATATGAAAAGTGGTATAACATCCAAATTTGGGGTTTGAGTAATTATAGATGGTATTTAAAACAAAAATGGAGGTACTTGGGAAAGAAAAAGTAAATGTTTGGTTGGGATCCAAAAAAACCTATGCATGTTGTTTATTGCTCCATATGGATTAACTCACTCTCTAAATGGTTGATGGAGAATTTTTGTTTGTGACGAGTCTATAGTATTTGTGATTGATAGTATGAATGTGTTTGTGTCCCCACTATCTTAATTTGTTTCTACAGTTGAGTATGGTTTTCACTTCTAAAGGATCAAATAATCATTTGGCTATAGAATGACATTTTAACTATTGTGAAATTTGCAAATATGGATATTTGGGACCAGATGGAAGGCCCTCCTTATGATATTGTAAATGTTGATATAGAGAATCTTATTTAAAGCGGGTTCGGTGACCTCAGACATCTCACATGGCTACATTGATATTCTTCGTTAAGATTGTGACCATTAGAGAAATCCTAGTGGCAACAATTGCTGCAAATCCTATGACAAAATGTACATCATTCATTTAACTTGGGAATGGTGATATTGTTTCATGCACATCAAAAGAAGGACTAAATATGGGAAATATAAAGTTGTATAAAGAAAAATGGTTAAATTTGAAGGGAGACTTTTGTCATGTTTCCCTTGGATGCACACTATTCTTGGTTATGATTGTGGAAAGCTAAAGGTCCTGATATTTGGTGTTGACGAAGATGAGAAATTGCAGGTGAAATTGAATGATTGGATAATTTGTAGTACTTATACTAGTTTTTCACTTTACACAAGCGTTTAAGACAAGATACAAGAGGTGGTAAGTCAATTTATTTATACCACAAGGTGGGACCTACTCTTTGTGGAAATCATGGATGAAATATTCCATGGAGATGGACCTTATGAGTGAATGACAAAATGATAGTCACTAATGGATTTTGGGAAAGAGTGAGTCATTAGTATATTTTGGCAACAAGCAAGGGTGAGAATAAAATCCTTAGGAAAATAAATCATGATGGGTTATCAAGGGATGGGAAAGGTCGACAAATTAAATTGGTATCATCGAGGGGCTTGAACTTGTTGTAGTAATATTAAAATAGATTGTGGGAAATTGGAAACTATTTACCACAAAAAAATGGTTATTATAGCCATTGCTAGAGCTTTGGTAGACATGGGTTCCAAAGATTCATTTTCTTTGTTAGAGAACATCTAGTATAAATCACAATGTAATGGTTGATAACTATGGTTGAAAATATTTTGTTGAAATAGCCTCTAATTTTGTCAAGCAAATAAACAACTTAAGTCATCCACATAATTGGTGTGCTTTAAATCACAAAAAAATTATGAACATATGATAGAAAAATATGTTATTTCCATGTCACCAAGACAAGAAGATAGAGCGTGGTTATCAAATTCTCTTGTCAAGTCAAGGTATAGAATGTTAGATAAGAAGCATTAAGTAAGGTGCTTGAATGAGAGGTTTAATAAAATATTGCAAGTCTGATGAATGATGGAGGTGGTTCTTTTGATAAATAAAATATAAATGTAAAAGAATCTCCTAAGCTTCTTCTTTGTCTTACAAATCCAGATGTTGTATTCCTTGTAGCATTGGGCCTTTATAGTTTGCATCTTGATGCCATTGTTTCCTTGAAGTCCAAGTGTGGTCCAAAAGAATTACTTCCTTTTTTGCAATAACTTGAATATGTCTCCCCTTATTATGTATTATACTATAGATTGAATGCTACATAGGCATGAGAATGCCCTAAAAAATATTTCTACAAAAAGAGATGTTTATTTTTAAGAGTGCTTGCATTTCATGAAGAGAAATCCAAAATATTTTTTCATTGGACTTGAAATTTTCAAAGATCGCAGAAAGAGGTCTTATCTTGGAGGTCTGGGGTGTTCATCTATTCAATGAAGAAAGATTTGAGAAGGTTGCTACAACATATTCCAACACTTGTTCTTTCAAAAAATGGTTCCACGGTCATTTCATGCAAGCGATCTATGGAAAAAAATGTTAATAATGGCTAGAAATGCTAACATTGTCAATTGATGAGGTTTCAAGTTTAGTGAGTGAACTTTGTGAAGAGTTTCAATATCTAGTAAAGTAGGAAGAGGCTGCAAAAACTTCATTGAAGTATTGAAATGATGTTGAAAGTGCCATTAACAATTAGAGAGTAGGTGGATGCATTAAGGATTGAATTTTTATATGCCATGGGGGAATCAATGCAATATTAGGTTAAACTTATAGTGATTAAATGTGAAAATTCATTGGTATTAGAGTATGAATAAGGTGGAGAAGGTAGGAAAATATTTAGCATATTATTTGGTAGTACAACGATGATTGCTTCCTGAAACCAAGCTCCAAATGGAGGGTCAAGTAAAGGAAAATGTAGATGATGACATATTTTGAAAAACCAATAGTAATTTAGTGGAATGAGTGCTTCCAAGCTTGGGTATGAGTCTTTTGCTCATTTTCTTACCTATATAATAGACTTTATATTTTTTGTTACTACTAATGTTTTAAACATAAATGATAAAATCAAGTTTTATTGTAAAGTGTTGCAATATAATTTTGCTTCATCTTGACATCCTTCAACCTTACTTTAATTTTCACTTCTAAATTTAGTGAGTGCATACTTGTATTCTTTCTCCTTAATATCTATGCTTTGCCTCTGATCTAACTTTATACCACTGAAATTTGATATTATACACTCTCGAATGGTTGCTTCTAAGCCAAAACCCTACTTGTTTTGATTTTTGCAACCTCTATGTACAAATAATATTATGTAAGGACCTTAGTTGATAACCTAGGTTGTTTTTCTTACTTCTATGTAGCTTACATCACACAATCTAATAAGGTAATAAATGATGATACATAGAGTTTAACAAACAATGGTTAACTAGTTAAGGGCCATTTTATTTAGTGTCCCACCTGCTATTGCTAAAACTTAATTATTGTGCTAGTCCTACAACTATATAACGATGAACCAAATATCTTTAATTCTGATCAGGATTTTTAATTCTAGTGACGAGTCAGACACAATAATGATGCCATGTCCTTATACATACAAATCATCTATCACACATAGACATACATAGATAAGGAATTGCAGATAGAGAGAGGACGTTCCTATTTTAGTCTCTTTATATTGTTTCTCCAAGATTCTATCAAGCAATAGATTATTTAATTTTTTATAAATAAAATGGTTTAGATATCCAATTATCTACAACTTATAGGTAGCAAGATCATAAGGAGATGATCTTGCAACCTATAAGTTGTCATTTGTGCCCACATAGTCAACTTTGATGTTCTTTTCTACAACCTTTTCTCATAGAAACTGATACTTGATTGGAATGTGCTTCGTCTTGGAGTGCATCACTGGGTGCTTTGAGATACTGATGGTGCTTGCATTATCATAATAGATTGGAATGGGCTCATCATACTCAACCTGTATATTTGTCAGAGTTTGTTTCATGCAAAGAACCTGTGTACAACATGTTGTTGTTTCAATATACTCTGCCTTGGATGTAGATAAAGATACTGATGATTGTTTATTTCTTAGCCATGATGCTAAACACTCACCCAAGTAGAAACCTTCTCCACTGATGCTTCATCGATCATCAATACAACCTTCCCAATCTGCATCTGTGTAGGGAATAAGTGATAGATCCTTTCCTCTTGGATACCATAATCCAAACTCTTCTATTCCTTTGATGATCTGAAAATAGGGGGATGACTTGTTTTTCTATGCAAGAACCCTCTACTTCATTAAAATAAACTTTAGGACCTTTCTCTATGTCAAAGTTGTGCAAGAGGTTTTATGTGTCAAGTTTAGGATTCTTTTATGTGTGTATGTGTGAGGTTCTTTAAAGTTTAAATGTGTTGTTTAAAGAATACAACAGAAAATGAATTGTAGCAAATAATAACCAACAACTCACAACAAGAACAACATGATAAAGGAGTTCATGCCCAACTGGGCTACATCTCCTTGGGTCTCCATCAATGGACTAGGCTCTCTGGGATTAGTTTTCCAAATATTATTTTACAAGATGCTTCTCGACTCCAATGGATTTAATGACTGTACCATTGGGTTCATAATACACAAAAACCCCAAAAATGACTATTGGATCTCTGAAAACGGACCATGGCTCATCCGGGCATGACCTCTTCTACTGGTGGTTTTGAGCTTCCCTGAGATTCCTTGTGGAAAAAACACCTGTAAAAGTCCTCAAATGGATCTGAAACCTGTCCCAATGTGTTTAGAGCATAACAATTAGTCAAAAATGCCTATCCAGTCACAAAAAAATAGACTTGGACTCATCTAAGCATGACCTCCATCAATGGTGTCCCTAAGCTCCCTGGAGCTCCTGAAAATTCAAAGTAGCAAAAACTACAAAAGAAGTTTCTAAATGCCTTTGAAAACTATGCCAATGGATTCAAAACATCGAAAAACCCCTAGATGGGCTTTTTCGGCACCTCATTTGGCAAAAGATGAAGAAGTTAGGCCTCCTTCCATTTTCCTCCTTCAAGGTTGTTGTCTCTGGTTCGCCGATTCGCACCTGTGTGTGAGTAACCTGGCTTCTGGGCGTTTCCCATGCCTAAACCCAGCACACATGTGCATGCCCACAAAATGTGCCAAATTTTCTCACCGTTAGCAAAACTAAGCCCCCAAATCACGGAGGTGTTGGGTGCATGGGGGCCATATGGCCACATCCTAGCTCAAAAATAGGCACCAAGTTGTAAGAAAGCTTGTGGATGCGCTAAGTGTCGGGCATGTGTGGTTAACTGTTTGAAACTGCCTGCCAACTCCGTGTGGTGGTCGCATGGCATGTTCGTATGGTATAAACGGGGGTTGGGGCTAAGCCCTAGCATGAACCCCACTCCAAACTATAACATAATGCAAGTTTAAATAAAATGCACAACATGTAATTGTAAGAAACAACAAGTGGGCGCGTTGGCAGCCCAGCCTTTGTCAAAGATTTTCATTGTGGGGGTAGGTCCAGGGTTCTATCCCCATGGAATCCATAAAATATTTTTCATACCAAAACATTACACAGTGCCACGTGGCATCCCATGCTTGGGCCACATGGCACCATGCCATTTGACAAAAATATGCCACGTGTCCAGCAATTATTCGCCCATGTGTCCTATCAAATAAATGATTTCCACATCACCACTTGCAACATCATCATATGATATGTTATCACTGCCACATGTGAGGTATGTCCTTGCCACATCATCACTTGTACGGACTGTACGAACTGTATAGTCAACATTTTTTTGCCTGTTTAGCAAATCAAACAGAATGCGATATCTCTCTCATCCGATGTCCGTTTGACCCCGTTCAAAGTGCGTTGGGTTCTTGATGATGAGGCCTACACACCCATTCATTTTGAAGTGATTCCAAATACTTTTATTTTTGGGCTAAAATTTGACCCCTGGTCCAGATTTTGATCACACCTTCCCACTGAAAGGCTTTTGGACCCGCAAAAGATGATGATTATCTGCTAGAGATTTAACACTCTTCTTCTTCCAAGTTTTATCAACTGAATCTACTTGAAAAATCTTTTTGGCAATCACCTGGGTACCTTGACATGCCTTGCACTGCAACTGGCTATGTCCCTCAACCACTGTTCTCTGGCTACTGCTGACTCACTGTTATCTTTGTGATTGGAAGAATTCTAGCCTTCCCACTGAGAATCAAGTCCCTCTTGTGAACTCCTTGGTGTCAACACTATCCGCTCTACAATGGTTGGAAAAATCTTTCATGCGACATCTTGTCACAAACCAAGAAAACCATCAATCTTGAAAACAAACTTTATACAAGACTGAAAATGATGCCAACAAAGTATTTTGCTCTTCAAGAAATAACGGTCGCATCCTATACTTCATCAAAGTACATGGCATTTTCCTTCATCTTGGTGTACTCAATATCGACTTACAAGCCGACAAACACCATCGACTAAACATAAGTCGAAAAACATGATCAACCCAACATAGTCGTCAAGACAACATCGACACAAGTCGAGACTCATTTGAAACATATCGACATTCCCAAGGACAATTCGACATTCATGATACAAAACCATGCTACATTCATGAGTCACTCATAGTGAAACTATCATCAAGTTCACTGTTTACACATACAAAATCACATGCATGTGCATAGCTCTTCAACTCTCCTTCAAGTACAAACATAAGTACATAAACCCAAAAACATGTGGGTACATAAGAGATGAAAATGAAAGCTATATGGCTGCAATAAGTGAGTATCATACCCATCTTTTACATCCTCCTGGCGAAGTTGTGAAACAACAAGAATGCCTTCAAATGAATTGCATTCACATGAAAAATTGCATCATACAAGTTATGATAAATTGTTGCAACTTGTCAAACTTTCAACAAAAATGGATACATAAGGCTGAAAAGTGCATCTACAAACAAAGAAATGCAAGCCTTACTTGTTCAAGAAATCTAACCATTTCTTACCAAGCCAATTCAATGGTGAATTTTTCTACTGAAAACCGTCTTCTTGTGAATCATCTTGACTCACATTGATGATGAAATCTCCTCTTCCATTCTTGCCAATATCTTTATCCATTTGCTTCTTGTGCTGTGGATGAGTGGTTGGATGCAATGTCCAACATTGGTCAATGAGATGACCCCTCTTCTAGCAATGAGTGCAAATCTTTTGCATCTTCTTTTCAAGTTGTCTTTCCTTGGAAAGTTTCTTGAATGTGGTTAATCTTTTCCAACATCTTGAAACATGATGGTTATATAAACCAAAATATGTACATGGACTTTTTCTGCCATTTCTACATGAAAATTTACCATGCTTAACATAATCAAAAGAAACCGAATTATAGGCAGAAATATACCTTGAACATTCACCTTTATCGCCTTCTTGAGGAGGTGAATTTGAAGAGTTGCCAGCTCTCTTTTGAAGACCAACAACAATGTTCTTGTCCTCATGGCTGTCACAACTCTCTTGTTTCACACATTTTCATTCATCTTGAACACATACTTTGCATGCTTGAGGGATTGAACTTGCAACAAAATTTGTTCTTGGAATTGTTTCCATTGTCTCCTCAACTTTGGAATATGCTCCATCTTTCTGTTCATATCCAAGACCCCTATACTTGGGCCTCTCCTAAAAAAAAATAGGCTCAACAATGCCTTGTGAATGCTTGCCTAACCCTCTACCTTCATAGCCCATTTTTAACAATAGTTTGGACCCTATTCCTCTAGTGTGATTTTCAAAAACACCAAAGCATTCATCTTGAGAGGAATTTGAAGAAAAACTAACATTACATAACTCATTTTCATTCATGTACTTGGTAAGGGTTTCCTTTTCCTCATGGAGTTGAGTCTCCATCTCATGCAACTTTTCAAGAAGCTGGTGCTTCTCCTCCTTCATGGCCATCAACTGCTCTTGAAGGACAATGCTCTCCTTTCTATCTTCCCACATCTCTTACACCACATCTCTCATGGTTAGAAACTCTTCCAACATATCTTTGTCAAAGAACTTGACTAATGAAGATGTATGAGAACTCTTATTGTTTGAAGCTTCCTCCATCTTTGCAAGATATCAAACTTCAACACAAAACCTGCACAATAATACCAACAGCTAAATCTCTAGCTATCAATGGAAATCACATGAACAAAAACTAAGCTCTGATACCACCTGATCTGAAAATAGGGGGCTGACTTGTTTTTCTATGCAAGCACTCTCTACTCCATTAAAATAAACTTCAGGACCTTGCTCTATGTCAAATTTGTGCAAGAGGTTTTATGTGTCAAGTTTAGGATTCTTTTATGTGTCAATGTGTGAAGTTCTTTAAAGGTTAAATGTGTTGCTTAAAGAAAACAACAGAAAATGAATTGCAACAAACAATAAACAACAACTCAAAACAAGAACAACATGATAAAGGAGTTCACCCCCAATTGAGCTACATCTCCATGAGCCTCCATTAATGGACTAGGCTCTCTGGGATTAGTTTGCCAAAGATTATTTTACAAGTTTTTTCTCAACTCCAATGTATTTACTGACTATACCATTGGGTTCATAATACACAAAAAACCCAAAAATGACTATTGGATCTCTGAAAACGGACCATGGGTCATCCGAGCATGACCTCTTCTACGGGTGGCCTTGAGCTTCCCTGAGCTTCCTTGTGGAAAAACACCTTTAAAAGTCCTCAAATGGATCTGAAACCTATCCCAATGTGTTCATAGCATAACAATTAGTCAAAAATGACTATTCAGTCACAAAAAATAGTCTTGGGCTCATCTGAGCATGACCTCCATCAATGATGGCCGTAAGCTCTCTAGAGCTCCTGAAACTTTAAAGTAGAAAAAAATGCAAAAGAATTTTCCAAATGCCTTTGAAAACTATGTCAATGGATTCATAACATCCAAAAACCCCTAGCTGAGATTTTTCGGCACCTCATTTGGCCAAAAGATGAAGAAGTTAGGCCTCTTGCCATTTTCCTCCTTCAAGCTTGTTGTCTTTGGTTCGCCAATTCACACCTGTGTGTGAGTAACTTGGATTTTGGGCATTTCCCATGCCTAAACCCAACACACATGCGCATTCCCACAAAATGTGAAAAATTGTCTCATCTTTAGTGAAACTAAGCCCTTGAATCACGGAGGTGTTGGGTGCATGGGGGCCATATGGGCACATCCCAGCTCAAAAATAGGCACCAAGTTGCAAGAAAGCTTGTGGACGCACCAAGTGTCGGGCGTGTGTGGTTAACTGTTTGAAACCATGATCCAAATCAATGTGGTGGTCACATGGCATGGTTGTATGGTATAAACGAGGTCTGGGGCTAAGCCCCATCCCGAACCCCACTCCAAACTATAACATAATGCAAGTTTAAATAAAATGCACAAAATGTAATAGTAAGAAACAACAAGTGGGCGTGTTGGAAGCCCAACCTTTGTCAAATATTTTCATTGTGGGGGTAGGTCTGGGGTTCTATCCCCACAGAATCCATAAAATATTTTTCATACCAAAACATTACACGGTGCTACGTGGCAACCCATGCCTGGGCCATGTGGCACCATGCCATTTGAAAAAAATATGCCACGTGTCCGGCAATTATTCGTCCACGTGTCCTGTCAAATAAATGTTTTCCATGTCACCACTTTCCATGTCATCATATGACATGTCAGCACTGCAACATGTGAGGTACGACCCTGCCACGTCATCACTTGTATGGACTGTACAATCAACATTTTTTTGCATGTTTGGCAAATCGAACAGAACGCGATATCTCTCTCATCTGATGTTTGTTTGACCCTGTCCAAAGTGAATTGGGTTCACGATGACGAGGCCTACGTACCCGTTCTTTTTGAAGTGATTCCAAACACTTTGATTTTTGGGCTAAATTTTGACCCTTGGTTTAGATTCTGATCATTTGAGATATCTAAAAATTCTCTTCACTACTAATACATGTGATTCCTTTGGTGTTGCTTGAAATCATGCCACTTGTCCAACTTCGTGAATTACATATAGTCTGGATGTTACCACATATAGTAGGCTACCAATCATTGACCTAAATTGCCTCTGATCTGTAGACTTTGAATCATCATCTTTGCTCAACTTGCAACTGGTTTGCATGGGAGTGATAATTGGTTTGGAATCTTCCATTCCGAACCTATTTATCATTTCTATGATATACTTGGTTTGATAAATAAAAATTCCTTGGTTGCTTTGATGTGTATGAATTCCCAAAAAGAAGGATAATTCTCCATGTAATGACATTTCAAATTCATTCTGCATATCCTTTGCAAATTTCTGGCTTAACCTGTCATCATCACTACCAAAAATAATATCATCAACATAAACTTCAATTAATAAAATACTATCTTGACTTACCTTGATGTAGAGGTTGTTATCTGCACTTCCTTTTTTGAACCCTGTCTATTGTAGATATTTATCCAGTCTAGAGTACCATGCTCTAGGAGCCTATTTTAGACCATACAAGGACTTCTTTAATTTACACACATAATCTGCGTTGTCTGACAACTGAAATCCTTCTTTTTGTTCAATGTAGACTTCTTCTTCAAGTTCCCCATTCAGAAAAGTTGATTTTATGTCCATCTGATACACTTTAATATTTTTGGAGCATGCATAAGATAAAAGTAATCAGATTGCTTCCATTCTGATAACTGGGGAAAATGTCTCTTCAAAATCAATTCCTTCAACCTGTGCATATCCTTTACATACCAATAAATCTTTTTTCCTTGTAACCTGTCCATCTTCATTCAATTTATTCCTATATACCCACTTTGTGTCGATCACATTCTTATCCTTTGGTCTTGGAACCAATTCCCAAGTGTCATTTTTCTCTATTTGATCCAATTCTTCATCCATGGCTTTATTCCAAAATTCATCCTTGTTGGCCTCTTCAAAGCAGGTTGGATCAATTGTAGATGTGAGTGCTAGGTGTGTTTGTTCTGGTGAACACATTCTTCTTCTAGTCTCAACTCCTGCATCTTTGTTTTCAATAATCTGATCTGAAGGATGATTCTTTTGTACTTGTTTTCTAGGTGTCTTTGGAGTCATTTATTGAACTTGCTCTTCTGCTTCTGTCGGATCCTCTTAATATTCCCCTTATTTTGCATCTTCTGTTTCTTCTTCGTAAAGTTGTTACATTGATTAATTTTCTTCTTCCTTTAATTCTTGTCTACTTGTTTCATCAATTGTTACCTTGATGCTTTCCACCACTTTGTTCAATCTCAGGTTGTAACGATTTTATGCTTTCCTTGTACTTGAGTAACCAACAAGTACTCCTTTTTCCACACGAGAGTCAAACTTTCCCATTCTGCCATCTTCTCTTTTGATGTAGCATTTGCTTCCAAAAGCTCTGAAGTGCTTCACATTTGTTGGTCTTCCTTTCCATAGCTCGTAGGGATTTTTGTCAGTTTTTTTTCTGAGCATTACTCTATTTTGAATGTGAACTATTGTATGCATTCCCTGTGTCCAAAAAATATTTGTCAATTTGGAATTCATTAGCATTGCTCGAGCCATTTCCTGTACTGTCCTATTCTTTCTTTCAACAACTCCATTCTGTTGAGGTGTCCTAGCAACGAAGAATTTCCTTTTTATTCCTTGACTGCTACAATATTACATAAATTCATTTGAAGTGAACTCTCCTCCATTATCATATATCAAGAATTTGATTTTTGAATCCATTTCATTTTCAACCATTTCCTTGTAGATCTTGAAGTTTTCAAAAGCTTCTGACTTATTCTTGAGAAAGAAAACTACAATCATTCTTGTATAATCATCAACTAATAACATAAATTATTTATCACCTTTTAAACCCTTTGTTGTAGTTGGTCCAACTAGATCAGTATGCATAATTTCCAGTGGTCTTATCGTTGAATATTCCTTTGATTTGAACCTGGTCTTTGTTTGCTCTCCTTGTTGACAATGCTTGCATAAAGTGTTGGTTGGTTTTGTGATCTGGGGCATTTCTCTGACTACTTCTCTTTTGCTAACTTTGACAAGGTTATCAAAATGCATGTGAGCCATTCTTCTATGCCATAGCCAAATTTCATCTTCCTTTCCTAGACAACACTTTTCATTTCTAATTTCACTTAACACATATATGTTGCTTGAAGTTCTCACAACTGTAGCAATCAATTTTCCTGAACCTTCTTTTCTTATCTCGCACTTTTGTGAATCGAAAGCAACTTTATGACCTTGGTCACATATTTGACTCACAATTAGAAGATTATGTTTCATATATTCTACTAGTAGAACATTTTCTTCCTTTGTATTCTTGTTCCCAATTATGATTGTGTCTTTTCCAATGATTTTCGCTGAATCATCATTTCCGAGGGAGATTGGGCCATCTCTTTCCTTTCTTAATGTAAGAAACTTGTCTCTATCACCTTTCATCTATTTTGAACAACCACTATCAACATACCAACCACATTTCTTCTTCTTAGCTTGTAGACTGAGTGTGCATTCTTCATTGTTGTACTAATTCTGCTCTCTTATCCATGTCCTTTTCTGAGGTTCTTGTCTATGATTTTTGTTGTTCTGTTGTGGTTCTATGGGGGGGATTGTCATTCTGCAATCTTTGGCCATGTGTCCAAAGTTGTTACACTTGCAGCATTCCACTTTAGTGCTCAATGATTCAAAAATGTTGTAACTTCTTCTCTGTGTTTCACTAGGCCTTCTTGGATAACCCTTTTGTGTATGAATTTCAAAGTTGGTTATGTTACTGTTGTTAGCTATGCAATTCACAGCTTTATTTCCAATATTATTACATGCATAACATAAACCAAAAAATATAGTTTGATACTTGGGAGTTGAATATATTCTAAAAGGAGGTACTCTTATGAATCCTTGTTCTTCCTAAGACCTATCTGTTTCTATCATTCGTTGACTCTGAAATGTGAATCTTTTCGGTGGAGGAGTGTCCCTGTAATTTTCTCTATAGACCTTCCTATCCCCTTTGATTGATTTTGCATATATTTGTGGATATGTTTCGTGTTCTATTTTTTGGGAGCTTGATCCCTTTTCTGTCTGATTGTATCCAAGTTCTAACTTGTCATGATTAGGCCTTTGACTGTTGATAATGTCATTCAAAACTTTTGAGTTGTTCTGCATTTTTTTTTTTGAATATCTTTTCTTAATGTGACAATCTCTACTTCCAAATTTTCAATGATCTTGTCTCTTCCTTCTAGTTGTTCTTTGAGTGTTTCTTCAATTCTTTTATCTTCTTCAATTTGAACCTTCAAATTTGTGACCATTTGTTTTAATTCATGAGTGTCTTATTTCTTGTCTAGTTCCACTTGTAGCTTCTTGTTTTTCCTTTTTTCTCTTCTAATAACTTCTATGGCACTCAACAATTCATCTTAGTAGTCAACTTCTGCCTCTTCAATTTCTTCTTCGACTTCTTCATATTCTTCTTCAGCTTCTTCATATTCTTCTTCGGAGTCTTCTTTATCAGAGTCTTCCACTACCATGATTAGAACTCTTTCTATCTTACTGTCATTGACTTCATCTTCATCTGATGATGAGATGTCTTCTTTGGCGCATAAGATTTTCTTGAAAACTTTCTTTGTGGTTCTTTTGCATTTATATGCTTTTTTCTTTTTGAGTAACCTTCATCATTTCTCTTTTTCTTATGAGGACATTTGTTAACAAAATGGCCAATACCATCACAATTAAAACAAATTAAAAGAAGCTTACCTCTATACTTGTCATTGGTTCCCTTATTCAGTGTTTTGACAAAGTTGGCCACTTATTCATCATCTTTCGAGATGTCACTATTGTTTCTATGTTCTTTTTCTTGTTGCTTTCCATTTTTCTTTGATTTTTTGGATGCTTTGAAGGTTGCTTCTTTTACATCTGGATTTTCCTTTTCAGTTCTCATTTCATATGCTGTGAAGATTCCATGTAGTTTGTCCATGCTTATTGAGTTAAGATATGTTCTTTCTTCTAGTGTTGATATCTTAGGGTCAAATATCATAGGAAGATATCTTAGTACCTTTTGAACAATTACAGATTCTTTGATTTCTTCTCTCAATCCCATGATTGCATTTATTGTTTCATCGAATCGTAAGAAGTAAGCTGCAATATTCTCATCTTCCTTCATTTTTAGTTGTTCGAAGTTACCTCTGTAAGTTTGAAGATTCCCTACCTTGACTTTTGAATCTCCTTCATAAATATTTTGAAATTTGTCCCAAATATATTTAGAGGATTTACAATGTGCAACTTTGGTGAATATTGTTTAACCAAGACCATTCAGAAGTTCATTTGTTGCTTTGGAATTATTGTTACACATCAACATTACTCGCCTTGATAAGTGTCGCAAGTGTCGCATGTTCCTCACAACTGTCGCAAGTGTCGCATGTTGTTCATAAGTGTCACAAATGTCAAACAAAGCATATTTCCACGAGGACGACACTAAGGAGACACTTAGAATACCTCAAACACCTGATTTGAATAAAGAGAATGGCTAACTGAGGTCAGGTTTCTCTTGCCACCTGAAAGGAGCTCTCAAACTAAGGTTTTAAGGAAGAGCGCTCCCCTATCTCACCCTTAGGAGCGTTGGCGCTCCCCTATAAGGTGCTAGGGAGCGTTATAGCACCAAACTGCCCCTCTGCAGGAGAGCTATAGAATTTTAGAGTGTTGTCACCCCCCTTGAGATTACTAGGGAGCGCTATAGCACCCTGATGCCCCTTTTGAGGGAGCGATGTCTAATCTGGGAAGCAATTGATCTGTTGAGGAGAATAAGGGGAGGATCTTTCAAGTTTGGAAGGTAGTTGCTTCCGAGTTCCTGGTTCAATCATGATCTTAGGAGAAGATCCCTGATCTAAGGAGGGAATTCCTCAACTTACCCTAAAGATACCTCAAGAGGTTAAGCCTCTCTAAACCTATATAAACAGACTCTNCATAGGAAACACACGATGAACTGGAGGAGAGTAATCAGTGAAGTTGTTGTCATCCGAGTCATGGATCTTTTGAGAAAGGGTTAGACAAAGGGGACTTGACAAAGCTATCGCATTCGGATCTACGGTTGTAAGTTGCTTCTGTCATTGTTCTCATCAATATGACACTCTTGGCCTGTTTCTTTCTAGTTTGTGTTTGATCTTACATGAAATTATCTCTGATAGATAGATATATTTTCAAGATAATATCAATAGAGTAGGAAGTGGTCGTACTATTGTTTGTCTACAGGGCTCATCGAGGAGCAAAAGATTGGAGCTCAACTCGGAGCGTGCAGGGACAAACGCCGGTAAAAGGTACTTCTATTCTCCTTCCTCCTCATGCATTAGTTTGTATAGATCTGAAAGGAAGTCAGTGTCCACATTAAGCATCTTCTGTCTTAAGAGTTAAGATTCTATCTCTCAAGAGGAGATCTACCTGTCTGCAGGAAGATTTTCCTTCAACATAAACTAGCGACTCCACTGGGGAGCCTCAAATCAAAACATTTTTGTTTTGATTTCTCCTCATAGATCTTGTCTTACCCCTTGATTGTTTTCAGACCCGGTTCACCCCTTTTTGATTGATTTCATGAGCTGATTGACTCCCTACCCCATCACACTCAGTTTGATTGCCAGACTAGACTGCAATTTTTTGTTTTTTTGACATTTTTAGGAGCTTTTCAAGCATGGCGCCCCTGTGGCTGTGTTAACAGAGCACCAACGCTCCTTGATTTTATTACACAGAGCGCTATAACGCTTGGTTCCCTTTACACCAGAGTGCCAACACTCTTTTGGCCAAAAACCTTTCCAGAATTGCTCTTTTCAGGGTCTAGCCTCTGTATTTCACTTGTTGAGCCTCCTTGTGAGTCAATGCTTCTTCCCATTCAACTTTGACATCCTTCCTTCTGAGGAACAAACACCTTGCTGTTTAAATTTCTTAGCCTTCTTCATTATTTTTGAGTTTTTTCTGCTGTTGGGAGTTTGAAACCAATGCATTGTCTTTCTCACCTTTTTGACTGAGTGAGAAACTATGGTGAAGGACATCAGAAGCCTACGAATATTTCCTTTTGGTTTTAGTTGAGGTCGTTTTTCTTCAACATTTCTTTTGGTGTGAAGTTCTTGATTTTCTTTGTTTTTCTTTTCTTTTGCTTTTTGTTTTGATCACAACAAGAGGGTGTATTGTTTGTACGAAACCTGCTTGTGTTTGTCTGAGTTTCCTTGATCCAAAAGAATAATTGGCAGGAGAAGTGTTGTTTTGAATTAATCATTATTCACATACAACCAATAAAGAGACATCTTCATGATTGATTTTTCATATTAGAAGGCATTTCCAAAATTTTTAGCAGCACATTGGATTTGATTGAAGAAAATTTGTTTGAGGACGTTCCTTATTAGTGCTTGTTAGTGAAAAGAACTCTCTCTCTCCCTTAAATAGATATTCATCGAAAAAAAATGACTACTTATCATATTTGATGCATTTTTGGGGATTGAATCATCATTCCATCCATTTCACTTCCATGCACCTCTTTTGAGTAAAGAACAGCTATAAAATGAACGCTAATTAAAAACTATCTAGAACGTTTTCTTTTCTAGGATCCTCCACCTACAGTAGACTAGGACTAGTACTTTGGATTAGGCTGTGAGCATAGCTCTCGAAAGTTTCCAAAAAAAACATTAGCATCCTGAGCTAGGGAGAGTCAAATCAGATTGTTGTATAAGTCTGCCTGGGATCCCCCTCTCACACAGGGGTTACGCACGAGGTCACATTCGGGAAAGTTACGGAGATTATCCCTCCGTGGTTTGACTGATTGTAGTGGTCAAATCGTATTATGGGGATCGCTTAAAGGTATACCCACAATGTTGAGTGGAAGCCTTTTAAGTTGATTTCGGGCTAGATACCCTGCCCATACGTTCGGACTGGACTGTCGACTGTACCCGCCCAGGGGCTGACTGCGAGTTGGTAACCTTAGTGGCCATAATCGTTAGGGTCTTACACAAGGTGACAGTGAAGTGAAGTCTCACTGTACCTGGAGCAGACATTGGTCAAACTCACTCGGGCTCCTTGGAGGGTAAATCCACAATTACTGCATGGAATCTTGCACCAGGGTGAAAGTCCGTTAAGCAAGTCGCCATTGTAACTGTTCCACCATATCCCCGCCCCTTCTTGACTTGATCATGCGACGTTGGATTTCATCACCAACTAGTATGATCATCGAGAGAAGGTCCTATTTGCTTGGTTGTGATTCCTAGATTCTATTAGCGTATGTTGTTTCTTTTCGGTAGTTGGCCATAGATCTTTTCCGCCGACTCTTTTTCACCAACATCGACCCTCCATGCCATTCGCGGAGGCTATAGGGACTTCCTCCAGAAAATATGGAAGGGAATACCCCTTTACCCCCTCATTCCATGGAGGAATCTCCTCAACAGAGAGAGGTTCATGACACTATAACCTCCCAAGAAGAAGTTCCCACTCCTTTAGAGATTTTTCGAATTGTTTCAGAGTCTCCAAAAGCTTTCCGCATTCCGGAGGGATATGAGCAACGTGTTCTCCAACTGAATTCAGTCGGTGAATTTGTCGTCGTCAATCCTTCTGACATTCCGATTGGGCCTCATTCAAACCCTTTAGTCGATGACTCATTTTGGACCACAGACATTGTTCGAAGTCGACCGCACATGGTGTAGGATCTTTACGAAACAGGAATAGGTGTCGACGCACCTATCACCTACACCGTGCCTTTAAACCATTTTACCGGTACTACCATTTTTTCAGCCACACCATCTGTTAGTCCGAACACATCGTCTGTTGGCCCAAGGTCCACTCTTTCTCTCCAGACGACCCATTCTACAATGGTCCCTCACGTTCCGACTATCCCCACCGGTAATGCGGTGGTTAGCCAAGCTGCAATTGGCACACTCATAACACCTAGACCTTCATCATCACTCCCTTTTGGGTACAGAGCATTGAATTCTTCTGCTACCACTAGTACCCAAGTTATGCCAGGAAGTTCCATACCTATACAACAACATGGAGGGATTGGTCTTGGTGGTCTTAATCCGTTCAGCGGTATCGGTCAATCATTTACGTCTGGCTCTCAAATTCCAGGAACTCTACCTCAAGCTGGGGGGCATCCTCCCACCGGAGGACAATTTCCATTTGGAGGACACCCTCATGCTGGGGGGGCAGCCTAAATACAGAGCCTACCATCAACCATATGGAAAAAATGTGTCTACCACACCTAATCTGTGGAATATCCCTTTTCCAGGAAACCCACAGTTCTCGGGGGGACACAATTCTCAAGCTCCACAACAATCTCCTTATGGACAAACGCCAAATCCATCTTATAATCCTCAAAACCCATCCGGTTATCCTCTGCTCGCACATGTTTCTCAAAACACCTCAAATCCTGTGTACCCTTGTCAACACCAACCTTATACAAGAGGACCCACTGGTTACAATTATCTGTCTAACCCAGTGTATGGTCCTACTGGTGTCCCTATGCCACACCAGTATTACCCACAGGTTAACCGACAACTACCTTTCCTAGCAACTCTGGACCTTCCAGACTTGTCTCTGTTAACGAATGATCCTATTTTTCATTCTCCGGTTTGGCCAACTATTCTAGCTAAACTTCCTTCTGATATTCCAAAATTCGACGGAAAGTCTGGAGAAGACCCAAACAACCATGTGATGACCTTCCATTTGTGGTGTTCATACAACTCCCTCATGGATGATTATATACGTTTGCGTCTTTTCCAACAAATGCTTACGGGCTCTGTAGCAAAGTGGTACATTGAACTACCACACACTTTTTTTCACGATTTCAACTCTCTTGCCATGTCCTTCCTCACACACTTCCAACTACCCATTCGATATGAGACAGGTACTGAACTATTGAACTCCCTTCGTCAGACAACCTCCGTACATATCTCTGATCATATTCATGAATGGATATGACGACGAAGGCTAATCAAAGCGGTCATTCCTGACCAATTATTAGCGGAATGGTTCACCAAATCACTGTTACCCCAGATCGCTCGTGATGTTTCCATGGGTGGTGTAGTCACCGAGGAAGAAGCTATTTCTCGGGCCCAGTACTTAGATTTGGTTTATTCACAATCTAGTACTCTGTACGAGTTGATACCAAATGCTACCCGTGCCACTAATGATCCATCCAAACCATCGTCTACCTTGCATGCGGATGGAGTCATTGGCTCCGTCAAAACCCAATCTACTTCCCAGTCGACTGGAACAACCCAATGACCCACTTCGACGACTGTTCCCAGTTCGACTGCACCCTTTTCTACCTCCCCTCAACCTCAGGTCTCTGAGGTGAATACAGTCCAATCGACCCCTTCACAACAACCTGGGGGCAATAAGAAAGAAATAAATAAACCAAAGAAAACCAACAACAATGAACAACCAAAAAATCAACCTCAAGCCCCTGCTGCCGGAAAACGACCACAACGAAAACCGAAATTCCCATGTCTCATTTGTGGCGATGATCACTACACTCAAGACTGTCCACATCGCGATGAAGTGGTCAAACTTTTTAAGGGAAATTCACAACCTGTTGTGCTTACTCAGCCTTTTCCACAGCAACAATCTTTGGTTGCTCAAACCCCCACTGCAGGGGGCAGTTCCAACCAATCCCATGATGAGGCCTTGACAAGTGCCCACATTTACATGTTTAACGAGATTAATCTAACCACTCGCACTATGACTTATGACACACTGATTTAACCTGATAAGGCAAAGTCTGCTAATGGTTCCTTACCAGACCCATTACCATATGTCGTTATTCCTCCATCTGCTAGCCCTCCATCCGGGCCACTTCAGATTGAGAAACCTTTGTTTGACTCCATTTTACACCCTCCTAAGAGAACTATCGAGAAATCCACCTTTAATCCTAGTTCACGGGCTGCCCAAAACTAAAAACATTGTTGAATATTTGTCTCAAGCACCGTGTGATATGTCTGCTTTGGAAGTTCTATAACACTGTCCCAGCCAACGTAGAACACTCTTAGCTTCCATCGGTGCTTTTGATCCTAAGTCATCTAATAACCTCACGTTTAATCTGGATGATCATCAACCACGAATCTCCCACCAACTAGCTTTTCAAATCGATGTTGTTGTTCACAATCAACAAATCAACCGAACTATCTTGGATGAGGGAGCCTCTACTTGTGTCATGTCTTTAGCTTGTTGGAAAGGCTTAAAATCACCTGCCCTTAATAAATCCCCTATGATGTTACGCGCTTTCGATGGATGAGGTTTTCATCCTCACGGACTGTTACAATCCTTAGTCGTTCAATTGGGTGGAAAAACTGTTACTGTTGATGTCGAGGTGGTCAATGCCCCCCTCGATTACAACCTACTACTTGGAAGAAGTTGGTTCTATGCTATGACTGTCGTCACCTCGTTGGTGTTTCGATGTGTATAGTTCCCCCATCAAGGAAAAATTGTCACTATCGATCAACTAGATTTCTGTACACCCGATGCTCGTGCCCCTGTCACCAACAACATTACTTTTTTGGGAGACCACCCAGTTACGTATGAAAGCATTGGTGTTGGATTATTGAAAGATTATAGCCTTATGGGTACCTTCCCTACACCACTTCTACCCACCACACAACATATTTCCACCGTCAATATGATTTCGACTATACCTTATCAATCTTTGGAATCATCTGATCCTTGGATTGTGCCTAGTCCTGTGGAATTCGATTTGCTCGGTGACACCATGCACTTATCCCAACTGAGGCCACATATGTAGCTATTCAATCTACCTCTCCCTCTCTGGACAACCCACATTTATTGGCACCTGATGCTTACTCGATGCCTTCATGGTTAGATTCCCTATCATCTGCAATCGATTACATTTCCAAAATTTTTCCTTCTGACGAATCTATTATGGAAATGCTTAGCATTGACGACGTACCTTGGGATGATAACCATCATAAATCCTCTTTTCTCCCGCCTTTGGAAGAAATTCACAAAGACATACACTTTTTCTTCCCTCCTGATGTTACCAATGCTCCGCAATCTCCCATCCTCACACAAGATACTCTTTCTGAGGGGAATATGGGTAACATCTCTACTATGATTGTTATTGATATTTCGATCAAAGAAGACGTTGTGGAAAACATTAACCTTGGTTCTAATTGCACACCTGAAGAAGTGGTCTCTTACACCACTCTGTTTAAATAATTCCGCGATGTCTTCGCTTGGAGCTACGAGGAAATGCCTGGGATCGACCCTTCGATCGTCGTGCATGAAATCAAGACTTACCCTGGCGCGAAACCTGTTCGACAAAAACTCTGCCCGGTTCATCCCAAGAAAATCATGTCTATAAAGGTAGAAGTTGAGAAACTTTTAAAATATGGCTTTATCCATCCTGTCCCTTTGACAGAATGGGTCTCCAACCTTGTTCCGGTTGCCAAAAAACAGGGGACCATCCGTGTCTGTGTTGACTATCGAGATCTCAATAAATCTTGTCCAAAGGATAACTACCCTACGCCCTTCATCGACCAAATCATCGATAATTGCGCTGGGAGCATAATCTTCTCTTTCATGGATGGCTTCTCTGGGTATAACCAGATTGAAATTTTACCTGCTGATCAACATAAGACAGCCTTTATCTGCCCATGGGGAACTTTCGCCTATCGAAAGCTACCTTTTGGTCTCAAAAATGATGGTGCTACTTTCCAGCGGGCCATGTCATACACTTTCCACGATATCAAGCATATCGCAGAACCCTACCTCGACGACTTACCTGCCCACTCATCCAATCGATCCGATCATATTGATCACTTACGGGCTATTTTTCTCCGATGTGGGTTCTACCGTATCCGCTTGAACCCACATAAGTGCATTTTTGCTATCGAATCCGGTCAACTCCTCGGTTTTATTGTCTCTAAAGATGAGATTAGGGTGGATCCTTTAAAGATTAAGGCTATTCTGGCCTTAACCCCACCTACCAATTTAACCCAACTCCAAAGTTTGCAAAGAAAAGCAAACTTCCTTTGCTGTTTCATTTGTAACTACGCTGAGATAACTAAAGGATTCATGTGGTTACTGCAGAAAAACACCCCTTTCATCTGGGATGACATCGCTCAACGGTCATTTGATGCTCTCAAGCATGCCCTGACCCACACACCTTTGTTACATCCTCCGGAGTATACAAAGGACTACATCCTTTACTTAGCTGCCTCCACTTCCACTGTTGTAGTGGTGTTAGTTCAGGAGGACCCCAACGGTGAGGAACATGTGATCTATTACCTGAGCAAGAGTCTATCTGGACCCGAACTCCGATATTCACATGTAGAGAAACTGGCTCTGGCAGCCATCATCGCTGTCCATAGATTCTGCCATTACATCTTACTACACACCACCACGGTGATTGCAGACTCAAACCCCATGTACGACATCTTGACACTTCAAGTGCTCGGGGGAAAATACTCTAAATGGATCGTCATCCTTCAGGAATTCGATCTTGAATTTACAAAGTCCAAAGCCAAAAAGTCCTTGGTGTTTGCAGAGCTTATCTGCGATCTCCCCCGTGCTGATGAAGACATCGAACCTGGAGATTCTCTCCCCGACGAAACTCTTTTCCTCATCAGCACCTCTGATCCTTGGTACAGAGACATCCTCCTTTACCTCCAAACCCAACGTTTTTAGCCTAACACCTCCCATGAAGAGTGTCAACGTATTCGCCACCATTCTCGTCGTTACCTTATCGTCAGAGACACCTTGTATCGTCGTGGTATTGATACTATCCTTCGACGATGTTTGATTCATGCAGAGGCTGAACGCGTTCTAAACAATTTTCACCTTGGCACCTGTGGCTGTCACCTTTCTGGGATGGCCACAGCCCAAAAAATCCTACGTGTCGGCTATTTTTGGCCCTCGATTTTCAAAGATTGTAACGAGGCAGTCAAAAAGTGCCCACCCTACCAAGTTTTTAACAACAAGGCACGCACCCACCCTACTATGCTGCACCCAATTATTTCCATCGACCCCTTCGCCAAGTGGGGTATCGATTTTATGCAATGTAAACCTACCTCAGCTGGGGGGCATAGTTATATAATCGTCGATGTCGACTACTTTACAAAATGGGCTGAGGTTATGCCTACCTTTCTGAACGATGGTCGTATCACAACTTTGTTTCTTTTTAACCACATCATAACTCGTTTTGGTGTACCACGCACCATTGTCACTGATCACGGTGCAGACTTTAAGAACCAGATGATGAGTGAATTCCATGTCAAATTGGGTTTTCGCCATGAAAACTCATCCCCATACTATCCTCAGGCCAACGGACAAGTTGAGGCCATCAACAAAGTCCTCAAAACCATGATTCAACGCATGGTAGGGGAAAAAAAGACATCCTGGCATCTACAACTTTTCTCTGCTCTCTGGGCTTACCATACTTCCGTGAAAACCGCAACTAGATTTACTCCTTTCTAGTTGGTGTATGGCATCGAAGTTGTTTTACCAATCGAGTGTGAGATTCCATCTTTGAAACTTAAAGTAGAACTCCTACCCCATACTTCTGCCGAAGAAGAACGTTTCTTATATCTATCCAAACTGGACAAAACATGTCGTGATGCCGCTCTCGTTAATGAGGCACATCAGAAATGAATAAAAAATCAATACGACAAATCCATCCATCCTCGGACTTTTGCAGAAGGAGACTTAGTCCTCGTCTATGACCAGGCTCATGACAAATTGGGGACATGTAAGTTAGAACCTTTGTGGCATGGCCCTTACATTGTGAAACGTGTTTTACACAGAGGCGCCTACGAGTTAGTCGATTATGATGGAATTTCCCTAGGAGAGCCCCGGAACGGGCTTTACCTTAAAAAGTACTATGCCTAATCACCTACTACGTTGTACTACGTTGTACATTATTGTATTTTAGTTTGGTGTGCCTGTTTCTTTCATGTGCTCGAGTCTTTACCTTGGCCACTCATAACTGTGCCTTGTGTTTTCATGCGCAGATGACGTCTTCCTTTCCTATCTTTGTCGGGTTTGCGGATGGCGCTAGTTGACACACCCGGAACATTGCTTCGACAACATGGGTCATTTACCAATTTGACGAGGTGGTGAGTTCAGGAGGTATTTGCTTAGGACCAACGACTAATAACATGGAAAAATATCATGCTGTCATCGGACTCTTGACCCAAGCCTCCTCCCTAGGTATATCTCGTATCATTGTTAACCTAGACTCCCAACTCGTGGTCTATCAACTCAATCGTATCTATGCTATTCGTAATCCTATCATGCTATGTCTCCACCTACAATTTCATCGTCTTGAACGAATGTTTGATTATATCGAATACAGACATATTCCACGAGAACTCAACAATGTGTCGGATTAGTTAGCTAATTACATCATGGATCGGTATCTCGCCCATATATAATATTTCATAAAGGAAAGCAAAATTGTACATCACATGTAAATTAAAACACGTCACATTAAAAGGCATCATCATGTACAAATGTTTTGGCACTGTACAAACTCGAAACTGTATATATGTCCATAACGTGACTGAAAATGTTTTGATTACATCAAAAAAGTATTTAGAAGAGAAAAATGTTGGGTCTTTACACCCATACAACATCGCCTGACAAGTCATACAAAAATACAATCACCAGAGAGACTCTAATCTCCCTGCACTACATTGTGTTGAGAGTAACATATCACTGCGCGCACTACGCGTCTCAGTAGAGAATTAATATTCTCTGGCACTCCCACAGTGTGCCTCTGCAGATGTAAAGGCACTTCTCCCCTCCGTAGAGGAGGAATGCCCATCGTGAGGCCTTGAAGGTTTCTTTCAACCTCCCGGAGACCTATCATCGGTGCCCCTGGATCTGCTGCAACCGGAGCACCCCCACGACCTCCTAGTATCGGTATCTTAGAGGAGCGCACTGCTCCCTTGTCTGCATGTTGAAAAAAATACATCCATTAAAAACTCTTCTACGTACTCAAAAAAGATATATACATCAAAAAATTAAAAAAATAAAAACTAGACAAGGTGTTGCTTAGTATCTCACCTGACGCATCCCAATATTCCCCCGTGGGTAGAATCAAGTCCATGCTCCTGTGAAATTCCACCTCGGCATATGGGAAGTCTTCTATCCAGATATACTTGTTCGACAACACAGGTATTCCAACAGAGGACGAACACCTTCAGTAACCACTCACATAACCAGATCAAAGATCAACACACCGATGTTTTCACGTGGTAAAACCCCTACGGGGAAACATCCACGGCCCCAGCCAACGCG